>UYYA01004007.1:37341-75758 GCA_900624975.1 Angiostrongylus costaricensis | reverse complement strand
TGCCTCCTATAATTTTCATGGCAGGTTACTAAGCGAAATACAACCACAACGTTGCTGAGATATTGGGTGATTGCTGTGGCAAAAAGATCGATAGAAATAGCTGAGAGACTGGCGAAACGAAGTACCCGCATGGTGTGGTGGTGAACGCGTTACTCCCCGGAAAGGATAACAACGCGTTCGTTCCCCACCATAGACACCTGCGGTCCAGAGTTTTGCAAATATCTCAGCAACGTTTTGGTTGTATTTTGCTTAGTAACCTGCCATGAAAATTATAGAAGGCAGAAAACAAAACCTTAAACTAATGTCAACTGTGCTCTTATGAATACTAGCACATCGTTTTATAATAATCGTTTACATCTTCAAGCTCATATAACATATCCTTTCGACGTGCTGACTTCGATCAAGATTTCTCGCGCTAATTTTCTTCTTTAGAAGATTTTGTACGCTGAATTTAGACCTTTAGGATAAAAAAGGGAAAACTACGGACTTGAAGAGTTTTTAGTTTCGCAAATTAAAAGTTAAACCGTGAGCAGTGGAGACGGTTTGCAATAACACTGCTGCATCTATGCAAAAATCCGTCCAAAGAACATGTGACAGAAGGTTGATGTGAAGAATACGACGATGAATAAAAGGATAAAGCTCTAGGCGTTGATCAATCCCAGATGAATGCGCCATGCATTCGACTTCATTAAGCATCGTTTGGAGGTGATTGAATGCACATCTGGCCATTACAGTGACTCGGGGTGGGCTACCGATATATCGAACCAGTGCTGCTATCCTCCCAGACAAGTTTGGTACCAATTTCCCGACCCTGGAGGGATGGTAGGCTTGGTTGGCCATGGTCGCTGGGATCGATTCCACGTGAGTGTCGCAGCGGCGCCTCCAAGCACTGCGCCACGCGCCCTTATATGATGATGGAAATGAGAGGAATGAAGGTGCACTGAGTCGCTGATGAACAGCTGCCACTGACAATGAAAACTTGAATACGTTACAACATTCTCCAAAAATCTTAACCGAATTGAAACATAAAAAAAACTCGATAAATGGGTGAACCACTAGTTCTAGGAAAGGTGAAGAAATCACCATTATAAAGTCTGTTGTATTTTGTATGGACAGATGGATTTACGACATTCTGTGCAGATCAGAGTACCCATGCGCTTTCTGAAGCCTCGTTTGCATCGTGGCAATATTACATTAATTCCATTGATGATAACATCCACTATAAGTTATTTAAGCATAGAGGAATTCTAGAAGAGAGAAATTGTCGGAAAATCTACAAGGTTGATTAGGAACAGTAGTGTTTACGGATGGCATTGTTTATCGGAAGAGAACGGATTCTATTGTTCGAGACACCCAACAACATATCACACAACTAATACTGAATGTCAATTTGAATGCCCTGGAATACAAGCTGATTCATGGGGACCTCTGCCTTTGCTACGCTGCTTCACGTATACTTTCCGTATAGGCCATCATCACATTCACTCGCTACACGTCAGTGCAGTTTTGTTGAGTTCGGAATGGAAAAATATACAATATAGGAGAGACAGATTGGCACATCTATGGCAAAAAACTCTTACGTCAGCTTTTTAAGAACTTAAAAGCTCACCAAAAGTCCATTTTCGCACAAATAACAAAAATCAATGGTCCCGAAAAAAAGAAGCTGAAAATGTGCTCTTCTTATCCTTTAAGCTACCAGATCTCACTATTTAGTAGTTCTGGAGCACGAAAGGAACGAAAAGAGAAACAAGTGTTGAACGCTTGAGGTACTCGTTGATTAATGTAGCTACAAATGATAAAAGTGATTAGTCTTGTTTACGACTCGACTACAAGTGTCGAACATACGTAGCACTTTGAAACGCGTTACTATGCCTATTTACTTTTCACAGTGTTTCCATGCTAGATGGAACTTCATATGAAATGCTACTCAGCAAAGGACTTTTACTGCTCAGTGTACTGAAGTGTTGAAGGAAAGGGGTGTGCCACCGGAGTCTCATGAAATGTTTGATAGCAAAATGTTTGGGAAGAAAATGAACACAAGAGCGAAATCCTGCCAAGCTATTTCATTTCTTTGGCGATGCTACCTCCACAAACAGGATAAATGAGAGTAGTAATAGGTATGCCAGACAAAAGTGTGTAATCATATTTGTACCATAGGTGGAATGTTAATGAACTTAATTCTGCGTAGTCATTAGCCACAAAATTACGCAGTCAGTCTTTTGAGAATGAGATATATAGCGCTCTCCCACTGAAACCGTGTAGAAACAGAACTGAAAAACAAACTGAAACAACGGTTACCAGCGTTAGTTCTAGCAATACTAAAGGTCTGATGTTTTGAAATGGAACAGCTCGTGCCCTATTCATAGTCACCTTACATACAGCAATTCCACTTCAGTGTTAAACTGCCAAAAGTAAAGAGTAGTTCAACGGAGTTACACAAGCTAAGAAGGGAAATGATATTTCGGTCCGGAAGCTCAAATTTGAGTAAAGCTTTCTACGGCAATCTACCAGAGGGCGTTGTACAGTAGATCTAATTCTGCTCGAGCCAAAAATGAATTAGACATTTGCATCACGAAGTTTAAGTTAGGAGTAAAGCTATGCCAGAACATGGAAATACGTTAAGCAAAACGTGTTCACAGTTCTGCGAAACTCCGAAATTTTCCGTAGAATCTTGTGAAATTCTTTTCTGACGACCTCTGAACGCCCTGTAAGGGAGTGCAGTGGGAGTACATGGTCAATGAGTATTATACTAGTGAAATTTGCGCTGGAACTCGTAAAATTTGGAATTACAGTAAATAATTAAATATCTTTAGTAACTGTTGCTACTTCAGCAATAAATATTAAGCCTGAAAAAGCAGAATTTGAAGTGAATTCCAGAAAAAAGTACCATGTGGATCTCCCTGAATTGCACAACTCATGAAGAAAAGCTGTTCTAACACCAAGTACTAAGTGACTAGTTTCGATTAGGGATCAATATTTCCAAACAAAAGCAGCATCTCATTAGCGCATCATGACCACGATAACGTGTTGATAAACAATGTGCATTATTGAAGATAGTTTTTGAGAATAAAAGCAACCTATTTGAATCCTTGAATTTTCACTAACAAGACAAGCTTTGTTCATTTCAGTCCGTTAACCATTCGAATCTTCTTAAGCAGCGAAAATCTGAAATGCTTTCTGAATTACTTGCAACACTGATATCTACGAAAGTCCCATATTTTGAGTATTTTCATTACAAAGTGCGTATTTGTATTGTCTAAATAGTCTGAGCGCTTATGCAACTGCGAAATCGCGCGGCTTAGCTCAGAAGCAAAAGGATATGGAAAAGAACCTTTGTGGCCACCTCTAGAGCATTTGGGCAGAGAGTTTTTTCTACATTTTCCTCAAAAATATCGTGTTCTGCAGTTCTTATTATTGTCGCACGGTCCATCTCTGTTTCGTAATTTCGAAACTGTCGTTCTATGGAACGTCACTTGCAGCGTATTTGATTCCATAGGAAAACACTTGACTGTTAGAAAAATAGAAAGCACTACAGAATAAATCTCCGAGGAAAATTTCCAAAAAATAGAAACCAGTCCCACATTGCCTTTTTTCGCCGAAATGAGGCAGGTCTTTCGAAATAAATAAAAGTTGGAAGATGGAAAATTGCGAATACGTGGAAAGCTGATGAAGTTTTTGCGGCTATTAAGAGGCTAACAATAGTGTAATAAAGGTTTGTCCCTCGTTTTCAGCACTTTAATGTTCTTTCCATAGGGAATTTGCATTCTGTTTATAGGGCCACTTCCACCTTTCTTTCAGCCAGTTTTCCGCTCTATTGAGCTATCAGCAATAACCTGTTAGTGGGAATGATCTGGGAAGCACAAATTGGCATTAAACCTACACAGACTGAAGCCGCAGTCAATATTACAATGTCTGAACTTTTGTTTACTGCGTAGTGCTTTTCCATAGCTGCGTATAATGTAATGTAGAACCACGAGGATGCTGAGATATGAGTAGGACTTAGGACCTCATATAAGTTTCAAACCCACGAATAAGCGTACCTGACGCTCACATACTATCTACCGCTCCAACCAAGGACTTTGCCTTGCCTTCCTCTTACTCCTGTTGACGAGTGATTGCTGATAGCACTAATAGAGTGTAAAGTTGGCAGAGAGAAAGTCAAATCAAGGGTTTCGGCTGGTGTGGCGGATAGGATGTGAGCCAAGCTAAGAGTAAATTGCTAGTTTGAGATCCATCTGAGGTTCAGAGTTTTGCTGATATTTCTGCATTCCTATGGCTGTACTTCACATCACAACCTGCGTTTAAAAAGACTAGGCAGCAGGAAGAACATAAAATATCATGGGATTTTTCAGTTTTACTGTTGAACATTTTATTGCCACATTATTACAGTGTAATATAATATTATAAACACTATTATCATGTATTATTACAGCACCATCACTATCACTATATTATCTTATTATATCATCATTATATCGTTACCATTAGGAAGCGCAGCTAAGAGCAAGCCGATACGAGGATCCACGTCCGTCCTGGTATCAAGCTAGTCGCATGGTGGCAAATCTCCCTCTAATCCGCAAAGATGGCAACTGCCTGTGGTGACGACCTGGGGCAGACTTTGGCCTGGCTGACCCTTTGGACTCCAGGGAACCACAATGGCTAAATCAACAAAACTCCGAGAAGTGGAGAATATGTTGGGGCCCGCACAATCATTGAAGACGGACCGTCTAAGTATCCAAATATTATCATATTATGATCATATTATATCTATCATCGTTATATATTATTATTTACCATTACTATTTCCTGATATATTTCTTCGTCTTTATCCTTACTGTTTTCCACTATTCTTTCACTACACTTATATTACTAACATTAAACTAATATTATATCATTATGTCCTTGTTTTTTACTACTTTGCGTTTTGTGTCATCTCATCCGATTATTTTATTTAGTTCCTTTTTTTTTTCAAAACTTCGCTTTTCTATTTCTTTGATTTCTTCTGTTTAACGATAGGAATTTTTTCCAGAATGTTTCAGACTTTGTAGTAAAAGATTGCAGGCGAAATTATTGAAGCGATTTAAACAAAAAGTATCTTATAGTACAAATTTGAATGTATTTTGAGGATGTACAAAAAGTCGCGTTAATTCAAGTTAATTCTGCATCTTAAATCTCTCGTGTGGTCTTGTTAAATCTTTTGTGTTCAATGCTTAGAACTACTTGACTTAGAATCGATGTGATGTGACTACGTTCGAAAGCCAAAGCTTCTAATTTTCACGGAATGGAGCTCATGGAAATGAAATTCACCGAAAATTCATTTGAAATATGAATCATTTTCTAAGCAGCGACGAAAAAGTGCCTAATAATTTATGGCATATGTGGTGCAAATAGGAGCTGGATTATAATTTAAACTGATATTTTCACTGACCACTGTGGAAACTGCAGCGGTTAGAAGTGCCGTTTATAATAAGCGAATAGTCACTTCCACTGACTCTATTCCAAATATGCCCAGACACCCTTCTCAACCCTTCGAGGTCGACAAATTCGTGGCAGACTTTTCGGCGGAAAGCTCTCGCCGATCCCTAAATGCTTTCCTACGATGAAAAACCAAGAAATTCATTGCACAGCGCTATCCCAGAATTCTAAGAAAAATCTGCATAACCAGCATTTAAGGTCATTTCCCAAAAAGATCAAATCTTCAAGCAACAGTCGAATTCACACGCAAATCACATGCAGATCTTCGTTTATGACTGAAGCGTGAGGACGAATCGAAAGAAAGAAGTGATGGTAACTGCGCAGTACGTAATTTCAGGTTGTCTGAATAAGTAAACAGGTTTTTCACTGCATGCAAGAGTAAGCATAAGCCTCATTCCTCTTTTCTGAAATTCCTCCAGAAGCACACGCGTTATCTCTTACTGTAAGTACTTTTTGTGTGGGTAGTTAATATTTGAATATATTAGTTCGAATGTATGGAAGAAAACGCGGCTCAGTTCCTTCATGGTGGAAAGCCCTAATACAAATATAGTTAGTACTCCATGAAATCCGTAGGAGATTCGCTCTAATTTCTAATTCACACAGTGGTCGGACGAGCCTTGTAATACACTTTCGGCAGTCTATCCCCGCACCACGAGTATGCATCTTGATAAAGTCGAATGCATAGGTCGTCTCCCAAGGATTGACCAACGTTGAGAGCTCTATCCCTCACCCTTTATCTAATTTAATTCAATGGAAAAACTTATTTTAGTGAAGCGAAGACAATATACTGAGAAAAATGAGTGACAACGCCTTTTTTACAAAATGGGTTTTCAATTTTGCTTTGGATTGGCTGTAATTAACCGAATGTAAGATTTTCAGGATAGGTATATCGTAAAACATGAGTAGAGCTGACTATTTACGCTCTCTTTGCATCCACAGATGCGACCTTTCAAAAAATGAATGCTATAAATAGTACAGGGGAGCATGTATCGCAGTGTTAAGAAGTGCGCTATGATACACACCCGATCTTGGGTTCTATATCGCGCGCCTGGGATCAGCTTGTTTTACATCGCTCCGTGGTCAGAAAGGTACCAAACTATCTAGGAGAAAAACAACACTGGTTCCATACATGGGTAGGCAACCACATGTCATTGCATAAGCGAAATAAGCGCTCGATCATTTCTAACTATGCTTAATGAACTCGCATGCATGACGCACCTTTCAGTGACTAATCAACACCTAAAGCGTTACACTTAATCTTTTAACAGTAGTTGACAGATTCGGGGTGTGACATCGTCCTTATCGATCTGTACAATAAACGCGGAAATCGCAGCTGCAACAAGTATCACCTTTATTTTATTCGCAAAGCACCGAACCTCCTGCTGAAGCACAGTGGTTAACAGCTGCCTGTGATGATGATCTAACGACTTCGTAGCATGATTATTTCGGAAATGCAAGAAAAACCACGATTGGACACATGAATGAGAGGATATGACAGATTATCAGGCAGAAGCCCAAGTTACACGCGTATCCGGCGATCGTTTTGGATAACGGTTGCATAACAACGAAACCAAAGAAAGATATGTTAAGTTGAAAGGTACCAGCATAGTGTGCAACGATGCGCAATCAATTGTATGCAACGACCGCTCTCAATAAAACCCGTTAAAAGGAGACGAATATCGTTTTGAATTGACTACAAGCATAGGAATGGAGGAAAAATAAAGTGCTTTCGAATCGAAGTAGAGATGTCCCAAAAACGTGTTGGCGCCGATAGAGATAGAGAGATACGACATGAAAATGCGTTTTGTATTTTACCTATTAACTCGGCAAAGATACAGTAGTCAACTTTCAGTCGTGTGATAAAAACAATTCTCGAGCGGCACAATAAACTCCATTACAGCGGTACATCTGATGTAATGAAAATCTACGTTTTTCAACGTATTCCGTTCGCGTCTATTTCTAATTATATAAGTGTGCTGGGAAGCAATCTAACAGTATGCATTTTTCGGAACTTCTTACTCTAATGTTATCTAGATCGCGCAGGGTGTTTACAAACAGCTAATTGGCACATTTTGTGAGCATTTCAACGGCAATGTTGTCTTATAGAGTAAACACTTATACTTGAAGTGTATCCCTTTAGGCAATTATTGAAACTGCACTGGTCATTGTAAATTTCCTACATGCCCTCGAAGACAGCGAATTCATCATTCTATTTATTTTTATCATTTATTTTTTACTTACTACATGATCTATCTTCACATCTGCTGTGAGGAGCCCAGTATTTCCTGCATACCATTCGTTTCCTCGCTTTCATCATCCACCTTCGAACTCTAAACGCATCACTTCGTCTGCCGCTTGAGGACTGCTGTGTTCTCCATGATTGCCGTTGAACACTGGTCGAGTCAATTCTACCGGGAAGTCCTGTTATGGTCGTGCTGCGTTGTCATCACGTGGATCAGGGAGAGAAGCTATTCCGGACAAGTATGGTACCATTTTCCAGGCCCCCTGAGGAGCGAAAAACTTGTTGAGCCCTGGACGAGGTCGAGCAAGCACGGTGCTCAATCAGTCTTGATGTCAATTTGTTGAATATCCGTGGAACAACCCATTACATGTCTTATGTCGTTCATTTGTTAACGTGTGACTAGCCAGGAAAAAACAAGAGAAAAAATCCGAACGGAAAAGACTTCACAGCCCTTGATAATTTATGGAACATAATATCAAGAAAATCATATTTAGGTTTGGGAACTAGGCGTTCTCTTCGCGCGCAAGCAACAACACGAGGGGCAATCTTCTAATATCTTGCGCATTAATTATTAATCATGCAAAGCAAATTTTATGTTCTTAGTCTTTCCGACAAAAATAGCTTAGCAAGAATAAGGTGACTGTGGACCAAACTATGGAAAGACGGCACATGGCGGTATTGTATCTTCCTCTCAGGAAACTGCACTATCCGAAATGCGGTAGTCAGAAGCATGCTCCATCAAACTGGCTGGACAGACACAGTATAAAGGAAGTACGATCTAAGACCATTCCAAAGTGGAAGAATCCTGTACACCGCATAAGCGACAAGTGTTTTTAGCAGTTTTGTGAACACTATTGTAGGAAAACCTGACACACCAACACCTATCCATTTCAAGAAAATGAGCGACAGTAGATGGAAGTTTGCCACAGTAAGTAGGGCACTGAAGTCATTGTACGTGCTTAAAGGTCATTTGGAGTGAAGAAGGTTATTTAGAGCCGCAGTAGCTGCAATGATGATAAAACATCTCTACATGATTACATCGCGTTGATACCTTGTCAATTGCCATTTGCGGCGTCTGCATTATAAAAACTAAAAGGGTTGAGATAAGAAAATGACAGAATCACCAAGCGCGAATTATGATTAATTGCATTAAAACACGAATTCGATGACTCTTTACTGCGAAATTTCCAAAAAAAAAGCACCTCATCAGTCACTTTATTCGATGCCGGAAGGCGAGTGCGAAAAAAATTGCGCTTAAAGTTAGCTCGCTGCCGAGGCCTTCTTAACACATCGATTATAAGTCATATTATTCATTAACGGAATGAGAATAATTCAAGCATACGACATCGCTTAACCCGTTAATTATTTCATCACATGACTACTTTGTCGAACTTAAGCAAATACGTAGGTATTGTTTTCAGTGACTCGCTTTTTCAGATGACTTTTAGTCTGCAAAATAAAAATCACAACAAACGACGAACCACTACTTCGCTAGTAATCGAGTGCTCTGAAAAGAGTGCTTAACACCTTGGATCCGATGATGAGGTCACACGCACTCTTCTCTCCAAAACGTGGACGTGGTTGACTCCTCATGTCAAAAAAGCAAGAAAAAACAGGGCTTGAGGATAAAAAATCACCTACATAAAAATTTTATAAAAATTTGTGCTAGAATTCGGCTTGCAAGCTGCTTTGATACATACATACAATATTGGAGAGGTATCTCATAGTTCTTGATAACATATATGGACGTCTACATAAGAACAATCATTCAGTATAATGTAAGATTCATTGAAATGATCTGAACGATTTCTTCTTCTAAAGTACCAGTTTCTATGCTGGAGCCGACTTTGCTCAGGCTGACCTCGGGATCTCAGGGAACCACAATGGCTCAGCCAGCAAGCTTCAAAAAAGAAAAAAAATGCAGATTGTTCTGGCGCTCACACAACTAGTGAAGACGGGCCGTCCAAGTATCCAAATAAGCATCCAAATTATCAGTTTCTATAGGAAAACTTATGCCACCGGAAGAGATGTGCCACATAGCGAACTGAAAACTGGTGCAATTTTACGAACTAAATATTTTCTCATTCGGTTTAAATGTATAGGACTATTTATCCAAAATCTCTTTATATGTCTAATTTGTTGAAACGTAGTGTTTTCTAACATGTACTTTAGACTGAATTTACGATTAAAAACAAAACAACGAAAAATTCACCCTTCCGAAAAACGTTTTCGTCCCGGACGCATTCTCACATCCCCTGTTCAAATACTATCATATAAGCCGTCGAGATATTTTATGAATTAAAATAAACACGAAGTTTACATACTTCTGTCTTCGAAACAAAAGTTGACTTCTTTTATTAAGGTGTATTACTAAGCTTTCGGAATTCACGCTTTCTCCAGTTGAGATTCCAACAGAGAAGCGACTAATCCCGTTGGGACGTCCACACTGACGCCCGCCGCCACTAGCAGGCGATCGTCGCTCGAAGCTGTCATCCGTTGATCGGTTGGATTTGGTTGCTATGTGACAGCAAACGCGCCTCAATGTAGAATAGCAGGGTCAAGAACCTTCCAAAAAATTTCCAAAACCACTGGTTTTCATAACTCCACCTATAGAAATTACGATCCTACAAATGTTTTGTAAAAACCTTTCATTCAACCTGATCAAAATGTGAAATGTAGAAAGTATTATTGGAACAACATTAGCAAGAAATTACCATAGAACGCGGGAAAAAAAATAAATGTAATAAGAATATGGACTGCACAAAGATGATTTGTTATGCATGACGAAAACCATTCATTAATGCTTCCTTTCTGCGGCAAATGGATCTTCAGGGTGGCCTTCCAGGCTGAAAATGGACTTTATTAAAATAGTAATTTGTCCAGAAGGTTCCATACCTAATAACAGTAAGTGCTACATATTCCAATAAACCACAGCATAATGAACATTCAGATATAATAGGAAATGTAGAATAAGCAAATCAGCTTCAAAAAAGACTACATAGAACAGGTACAGGTGCTTCAAATGGTGGCTTATTGCATTGGAAACTTGATTTTGAAGTTCAACTTACAATTCTTGCATGAAAAGTCGTTGACGATGCGGTGTTGATTCGAGTAGATGAATTTCGTCAGAAGTCAACGAGAAGTCGAACAACTAGAAACAATGGGAAACTGTGACAATTTCAAAATACAAGCGGAGAGCAAGTAACTTGGAAATTTTCGACGATATGTGCCGGATTGACGGACTTTGGTATTATGGCAATGTTTCTATCCAAGACGTATCGCAATAAAATCTGGACAGAATGTTAATTTCTACGGGTGATTGTTGCCAACGAGTGATCAGTGCGCAGTATATCATTGTGAACTAACCTGAGCTGGAGTTTTCCTGTCTTTAGCAGCTAGCTCTTTAACATAAGGATCTTCTAGTGGATTTGGAGCTGATGGCCAATTTAATTTGCTGTAAGCTTTTTGTTGCAGAAAGCGTAGAAACCAATTCTCAAGAAAACCTATTCGACCAACTCACGCTCAGCTGGGAAGTGAAAAGTTCACACGACCAGGTGACCCTAACGATCCATATGAAGTCAGTGAAATATTATTTTTCTTGCAAATATTATGTAATTCGTGCTGAGACCAGTATAAGTGTAATTCGACCTAAAATGTGAAGAAGAAACGGCTACGCAATCCAACAAGTAGTAAACAGTTTTGATCAAAAATGAGAGCAAAGTCTTTCAATGTTTTGTAGTAGCTCGATAAACAATTTTATACCTATAAAATACTGTTAATTTTTTCGCTAACTAA
This sequence comes from Angiostrongylus costaricensis, assembly GCA_900624975.1. NCBI lineage: Eukaryota > Metazoa > Nematoda > Chromadorea > Rhabditida > Metastrongylidae > Angiostrongylus > Angiostrongylus costaricensis. Next base: position 64,246 of record UYYA01004007.1, on the reverse strand, counting down.
TTTTTAATGTTCTGTCAATTATTATAAAGTGATATTAATGCAAACGCATCTGAGAGCTCTAAGCAGGCAGTTAAAATGATTTCTTCAATTACGCAGAAAAGCCTTTCACCACTCACTGCAGTTAATAGTACACAAGACATCTAGATTACCTGACTATTGTGAATAGGTACAGCAGCATTTTTAAGAATACGCTCGATCTGCTCCACATTAAAGTTGGAAACACCGATTGATCTGGCCAGTCCTTTCTTGTACACGCCTTCTAGACCTCGCCATATATCTTGAACAGTAACTGATGGATTATGCGCCGTTATGTCATGCTAAAAAAACTCCACTATGAAGAATTCATGCACAAGCCACAATCACCCGTCCATCACGAACACCATTGACGTTGACAATATTCTACCTTCAAAAGCTTAGTCATTTGTTATTTCATTGCATTTTAGTACTGTGGTGTTAATCACTCAATAATTATTAAACAACAGTTAATTTTGCTCGATAACGATTACCTGTATTACCTGTAGTCCCGCTGATCGTCGAGTGATTCGACCCGACGCCAGTAAATCTTCCATTTTTCCCTGTCTCATGCAATGAAGAGTATCCCAGTGGATTCTGCTCACTCTAAGGACTCATCGAGGATCATATCCTTCTTCTAGGCTCTTCGTGAAGAACTCTGGCCATCGGGTCGGTAGTCTTCCAGCAGTGCGTTTGACATCCCGAGGAATCCAGTCACTAACGGCTCTTGTCCATCGGTTGTCATTCGTACGCATTACGTGTCTGGCTAACCTTATCTTTGACTGGTTGGCGTATAGAGCGGCATGCTTGATTTTTGACCGTTGACGCAGGTTGGAGCATCGGATCCCAACCCTTATTTGTGTGAAACAGGATACTCCTAGCTTCCCATTCGATTGTGCGTTCGATAACACTGAGTGAGCTTTCATCCTGCTTACGCAGCGACCACGCTTCTGACGCATACGTTAGGGCAGAAAGTAGTCGAAAAGGTGGGTACGGAGTCGGGTGTTCTTTGCCCTCTTCACTACATCCTCGACGCTCTTGAAAGCTCCCCAAGACACTCGTTTCATTTTGCCGAACCCTGGAGCTCAGTAGTTCATCACGTTGATTTCCCCACCAAGATAGGCACAACTGGAGCAATCGGAGATATTCGTTCCGTTGAGCGTGAATGGGTCATGCGAAACCAATCCGTTCTTCATGAACATCGTTTTTGCAAGATTTAGCCGAAGATCAATCTTTCCACAGACTTTATCAAAATCAACGAGCATAGGTTCCGCTTGGGTATTGTTTGATGTTATAACGACGATGTCATCAGCAAGGCGAAGATGGTGTAAATGCCGACCAACGATTTTCACTCCCATATTATTCCATTTCAGTGTTCGCATGACGTGGTAAATAATTTTGGCGAGATGGTATCACCTTGCTTAACTCCTCTTTTGACGTCAATGGTAATATCGTTGAAGAATGGTGATATCTTGGTTTTAAAATTGTTGTAAAGCTCACGAAGAATCTTTATGAACTCAGTAGAGACCCTTTGCCTATTAAATGCTTCCATGGCTGCTTCTATTCATTCAAAGGCTTTCTTCAAATTGATGAAAGCGAGACAGAGCGGTCTTTTGTACTCTCGCGATACTTCAATGAGCCTTGTTATCATGTGTATGTGGTCCATCGCACTAAATCCTTTTCGAAACCCTGTTTGCTCACATGGCTGTCCTTCGTCCAGTAGTCTGTCAACATTGTTTAGGATGACTCGAGCGAAAAGTTTGTAAACAACAGGCAGTAAGCAGATTGGCCGATACTTGCCGATATCATGTAGGTCACACTTCTTGAACAATAACACGGTCTTGCTCGTCTTCCACTGAGTAGGAACCTTGCATTCAGACAGGTAACGTGTAAAGAGACGAGCCAGTGTGCTTACGAGGACTGGCGGAATATTCTTCAGGTGTTCTGGTCCTTTCATGACCGGACCTGGTGCTATTCGATTTTTCACCGACAAAATGGCATGTCGGATTTCGGAAGGGAGAACTGGTGGTACAACATATCCATTCTCCCTTGCCTCGTATGACGGAAAGTGGGAGTGGCTATCGAAGAGATTTAAGTAGTATCCATGAATGGTTCCCTCCATGTCCTTTCTGGACGCTGTAACTGTTCCGTCTCGACGTCAGAGTGCAATCATTTTGGTTTTGTAATTGGCGAAGAATCGGTGGTCTTTGCGAACGCTTTTCACAGCCTAAGTAGCTTCGACCATTACTGTTGCTCTTCTCTCTTTAGGATCTTCTTTTATCGCCTCTGCATTGTTTTGCAAGTTCAGACGTTAGTTCGCGGTGGCCTGCACCTCGTGCAATTCCATGCTGGGGGATCAGTTCGAATGTTTCTGGAGGCACACGTCTCTTAGGGACTTTCGAACAATCAGCTTTCATAGCGCTAACGTAAAAATGTTGTATGAGCCGATCGCATTCTTCGTCGATGTTTTCGAAAACGGCATCTTCTCAACAGCCGACTAATGAATAAATCCCAGCTTACGGTGGTTCTCGAACGTCGGTTTTTGAATTTAGCGGCTTTTTCTCCTTTACGCGAGAAATCGAATCTTGCACGGAGGAGACGGGGGTCTGATCAAGTGTAGAGCTTTGGAACAACAGCGACATCGGTTAGGCAAAACCTCCTGTTTAGTATGACGTGGTCTATTTATTTACGGTACTCTCCATTGGGAGACTCCCACGTTCAGCGGTGAGGGTGGGGCTTCCGGAATTGTGAATTCCCATGGATTGTCTTGGTCGCCGTGATAAACTCAGACAGGCGCTCACCCTGTTCGCTCCATTCTAATCGATGGGTTCCAATGTGACGTTCTTCAGACGTTCTTCTTGGTCCAATCTTGCCGTTGAAATCTCCAATGATGACCTTGAAGAATGTATGGTTTTCTCTGCAGAACTTCTACATGTCCATAGAGAACGCTTCGACTTCTTCTTCGTCATAGTTTGATGTCAGTGCACAAACGACGAAGATTATCAAAGCTGGTCTTGACCCACATCTTTTTAATCTTAAACGACCGATTCGGGTTGTAAGCTGTTCGAATGAGTCGATGTTCATGGACAAACTCGTGCTGACGAGAACGCCGACGCCGCCGACTCCTCTACTGTCGCATGTTCCGAGGAACATTTCTTCTCCGGTGTCACAGGCGGCATTGAATGGGTGGCATCGTCTCGTCTCGGCCAGGCCGATGTGCCGACTATAGACGACTACTACCTTAACCTTCCTGCTTGCTTGAGCAAGTCTTTTATCGAGGACTCGGATGCAAGTGTACGTGCATTGTAGGTACAGATCATCCCCATAGTTCTTTGAAATCCAGACAGCTTCCATTGGCCCTGAGATTTTAGCAGCTTCTCCGCACTCGTCCTAGCCAACGCTGCGAAATTGGGGGTTCTTTCGGGATCATGGGAATGAGGCCCGTTTTTTTTTTACTGTGTTTAGCATTTTTGATACCCACGTATAGCTTGCTGGGCTCTGAATATGGGGGCTGGGTATACTCACGGGTAGCTTGCCAGGCTCTCCCAGAGTAGACATGGAGCTTAACTTTTGGAGGCAACTCCTAACCGCCTCCCATGTACTTCCCTGTCATTTGATTACACGCTTTTGACCAAATTGGCTCGTAGAATACAATCCGCATAAGCGAGAACGCACCTACACACGCATGCATGAATACGCCTACCTAATACAGAAAGTGTGTGCCAAATCGGCGCAGCAGAAACAGAGAGTCTTCCCCGGATCCGCCTGCGTCTCAGCAAAGCAAAAGTCGCTTTTGGTCCGCAATTAGCCCCCTAGCCGCCACCTGCAGGCGCGCCACGTAGCCTGGCGACTAACCGGCTCGAGATCCCTCATATGATGGAGATCCTTATGTAATCCATATGACGATTACTATTGATAATATTTGTGCTTCGATTTACCTCAACTTCTCCAGTGGGCATGGAATTTTTTTCAATCGTCCCTTAAGTATCTTGTGAATAGAGTGAGTTAATCCTGAGTTTTCCATTGTTAACTGTTTTAGGATGTGTCGCAGAACAGAATTTCCTATTAAATGTGTTATATCTGGTATAGAGGAGCATGAGTCAGGTTCTGTCTTCAGCTATACTTCTTCTAAACCAATAACATTTGTCGCAGTAACATAATTTCAAATTTCCTATACATTTCCTATCTCAATTTTTTCCTTTAATTTCCCATTTTATATCATGGCGCAAATGTGTAAGGGCACTGGGAGGATCAAACTACCCAAGTAATAGAAACCTAGTGAAATGTAAAGTGTGAAATTGTCTGTGACATCAACCCGCTCAAGTACCGGATGTGTCTAAGTAGATACTTGAGAGTGTAAGTTGAAATTAAATTTCCTGCTCGTATATTAAATTTAATTTCTGGCCACAAAATAATACAAAATAAAAAACACCAGTAGAATTAATCGCTCGATTGAGAGTACAATAAATCGCTAACTGACATATCTAGTTAATGCTGGGATTGACACCTACAAAGATCATACTTCTCTGTTACGCATTCTGTTGCCTGGCACCACGAATTCCAGAGGCCAAGCTGCACGCTTTGAGGTGATATTCACTGTGGGGATTTTTCGTTCCTGTGTTCTTCATTCTACACACTTTTTTAAAAATTGTTCTAAATTTTTTTATATGACCCGTCTTCACGTCTCCCATGCGGATCCCAATACTTCCCACATTCGATTCGTTTCCTCGCATCCATTATCAACGAACATCTTCCAACCTTACGTGTGGCTTCGGTTGATGCTTGAGGAATTTCATTCCATCTTGAATGTCGTAGAATGCTGGTCGAGGAATTCTCCCTGGAGTCTTGAGATAGCCAAGTTGGAGCGCTCCCAACTGGATTGCAGAGAGTGACTTTTTTTCCTAGACAAATCCGATACGAATTTCCCGACCCCGGAAGGATGAGAGGCTGGGTTGGCCCGAAGCGGAATCGACTTAGCACCATGCTCGTGATTACGGGCAACACTACCTTTGTGCTATCTGCCTCCATTTCTACACACGAAATTTAATTTATAAGTGAGGAGGGTGTAGTGGAATGGTCAATGATTTAGTGTAGGCTTGGTTCATCAGGAAGCAAGGCCCTGGCTCCACCTCCTACCTAACGCCCTCCTCGCTCTCCATCGGAACTCCTTACACCACTATCCCAAGATTGCAAACGAAAATCGATTTGACCACTAATGCGCGACACCTCTAAAGTAGAAAGCCTCAAACAGCAGCCGAAAAAACACGCGAAGTGTTCAAACAGCTTTGCGAACAATGAATGCGAGAAGAAACAAACGAATGTGAAGAGTGCTCGAGACCATACAGCAGATGTGATGACGGGTCATGCAATAATATACTCTAACGTGGTTTATCATTTCTTGTACCACCTGCCATACCGTTGAGCTTCGACGGATCTGAGTAGGCACCAATGAAGTCTCCACTTATCCCACTCGAATACAAAACTAGCCCTATAGGGTATGTTTGTGCAAAGAAATTGCTGAGTATCATGACTTCTTTCTAGGATCATACCACTAACTCTGCCCATTGGGTAGGTGGTCTTCCTAGTGTGCACTTCACACATTGTGGATTGAATCACCTGTTTCTTTCACTGGTTATCGCTAGCACGCACCACATGTTCGGCCCAACTAATTTTTTCCAGTTCTTTTTTACTTTTGATCATCGACATGGATCGCAAGTTCGGTTTCTCTCTCACGTGCGTGAAATAGAAAACTCCTAGGATCGTCCTCTGGACGTTAATAGTGCGGAGTGATCTTCCACTCTGCTAACTTATCTGTAGCTTTCTGACGCATACATTAAGGCAGAAAGAATTGCGATGTCGAAAGGGTGGCCATAGAGACGAGCGTTCCTGTTCTTCCCTATTGCATCCTCTACTTTTTTGAAATTCCCTAAGCCCTTCGTTTCCTTTTGCTCAACAATGGAATCAAGTCGTTCTTATTCGTATCGCTGAGCGTAGGAGGGGAATCAGATTCAAATTGTTTCTTACGAACACAGTCCTCTTAAGATGGAGTTAAAGACTTACCTTACAAGCATCCAAGAATTTAGCCAGTTTTCACCCTTAACGCTTGATGTTATAAGAACGATATCATCAGCAAAGAAGAGATAGTGCAGTTGCTGACCATTGAATTCCATTCCTATTTTATCTCACTCAGAGTGGTAGAGTATTGTTTCTTCCACGTTTTGTGAAATACGACACTCTCGGAGGTAGCTGTGAATAATTTTGGCGAAATGACATCGTCTTGTCAAATCCTAATCGTTATATCGACGTTCATGTCGGCAGAGAATGGTGATGTTTTGCCTGTGCGTAGAAAGGGTATTTTAAGTAGACGAAAAAGTAAGGGCAGCCTCTTGTTCTCTCGTGGTGTTTTAATGAGTCTCGCTGTAGTGTGGGTGCGATCTACCACACTGACCCCTTTTCGCAATCCTGCTTGCTCACATGGCTGCACTGCGTCCAGCGTTCACTCAATCTTGTTGACGGTGATTCTAGTGAAGGATTTATAAAGAGCAGACAGCGGGAAGATTGGGCAATAGTTACATATGCTGTGGGTGTCTCGCTCTTTGTATAACAACACGGTTATACTGCCTTCAACTGAACAGGAATCCTGTATTTTGACAGGCAAAGCGTAAAGAGCTGCGCCAGTTTGTTAACGTGACCTGGAGTAAGGTTTTGCCAGATATTCGGATCTTTTCATGTACAGCCTCAGTGTTGTACAACTTTTCGCTGACGAAATAGTCGGATTTCAAAAGGAGGAACATGTGAGGCAACATATTCATTAATTATTTAATATGAGGGCAAGGGAAAGTGGCTATTGAAGAGATAAAAGTAGTAAGCGCGGATAATTCCCTCTATTGCCTACCTGAAACCCGTAACACCTAGTTCTGGGCATCGGAGTGTGAGCATTGTGGTCTGATCATTGGAGGATTTTAGGAAGGCGTTACGAGTGCTCTTACTAGCGCTGCAGCTTCAGCCATTAGTGCTGCTTTCATTGTCCTCGAGACCTTCCTTTGTCGCTCTGTTTCAGAGTTTTGCACTTTCGGATTCCAGTTTACGACTGCTTGTGGCTCGTTCGATTCCAAGCTTGGCATTAGGTTGAACATTCACACAGAACAATACGTCTCTTTGTGTCTGTGGAACTGACGGTCTTTTTTAGCATTTACGTGAAGATGTTGAATAAGACGATTATTTTCCTCGCCGATGTTATCAACAACAGTCTTACGAATAATTGCCTAGTGACCTCATGTTATGATAGCTCGGTTTTGTCAAAAAGGAATCCTGTGGCGATAGTCTGATCCTGCATTAAATTTGAAGGTAACAGCATTACCGATTAGGAAATCATCTATTATTCAAGCAATTTCACTTTAACACTCTCCATTGGAAGAGACCCACGCCTAACCTTGAGAGTGGGCCCTCTGAAATTGTGCATCACCACGAATGGTCTTGGTTGTCACGATGAACTCAGATAGCCTCCATCCTTTTTGTTCCATTCTAATTCGAAGATCTCAGTGTGGCGCTTTTCAGACGTTCTTCTGGGTCTTAGCATTAAAATACCCAATGATGACCTTAAACAAATACTCACTTCTATCAAAAACCTCTTTAAATCTGTACAGAACGTCTCTACCTCGCCTTCGACATAACTGATGTGGTTGAGTAGACTATAAGGATTATCAAAGCCAGTATTGATCGACATCTCTTCAGCCGTACGCATCTGATTCGCGTTGTTAGTTGTTCGACCAAATTAATGTTCATAATGAAACAAATGTTGACGAGAACTCCACCGTCGCGAAATCTTCTAGTGTTGCGCTTTACAAAGAACAGTAATTCTTCGTCATTATAGACAGCTCTAAATCTGCTATATCTTTTTGTTTTGCCTAATCCAATGGCACCGCACCTAAGTCTCTTGCTCCGTATCACCACGTCCTCAATGGACAACACAGATGCAGATCGGCGTGTATTATAAGTATAGATGGTCATTTTAGGCCTTTCAGATATAGGCAGATTATAATGGCCTTGAGATTTTAGTAGCCTCTCTGTTATCGCGCGCCCAACGCTGCTGTATCCGGGGCTGTTTTGGGATCATGGGGATGAGGTCCATTTCTCCTACTGTGTTTGGCTGTCGACACCCATAGGTGGCTTGCCAAGCCCTCATAGCGGCGAATGGATATACTCGAGGGTAGCCTACCAGGCCTTCCCAGATCAGATTTGGAGCTTAGCTGTTGAAGATGTCTCTTAGCCACCTCCTATATATAATACCTCTTATCACTTGATTGCAAGCTTTCGACCAAAATGATTTGTTGAACACTTGAATACAACCTGCATATATACGAACACACCCACCCAACCATGAACTCGTCTACATTGGTCGAGAAATTATGTTAAATGCAGAAACAGGAACTCTATCGTCTGGGTCTACCTGGGTCTCAGAAAAGTACAAGGTTGCTTTTGGCTCGCGTTTAACACCAATCTACAAACCCAGAGCTTAGTTTTTTTTTTCACATCTCAATTTGACCTTTCCAGGCTCTGAAGAAGGCGAAACCGCCGAAACGTCAGCAATTGTGTTCTAATAAATTCTATATTAACAACCTCGTGTCTGCTTATTGATGAAAAACATTGAATTATCAATAAATGCCGAGGTTAACAGAAAGTCGGTCTTGGGAATCAATACAAAATTGGTACAAAAATCTTATTCGTTAACGATTCAAAGTTTTGCCTTGTTCAAACCGCTATGATTCGAGCCGATTGTGCACAGCCGGTCAATCTCGCGATGTGGATCATCGTTGTCCCATCGAGTAGAATATTCTGGAGTGTTTTCTCGAATGAAATAAGCCCTCTCGGTGATGCATTTTTATACAGCACACTTGTTGATCAACTAATTGTCGGACGGCTACCATTTTTTTCCAGACCAGTGCACCACTTTAGAGGATTCAACTAAGTACGACAACGAGGACCAAAATAGCGAGGACAAATGGCTATACACGATCAGCTCGAATCAATACGGCTCTGAAAAAGACGAAGACTTGTGAACGTTAGGCGAATAAAAGTTAGTAACAACCTCACATTTGTTTAGTGATGTAACATAATCATTACTAATGTCGAAGTTGAATGAAAGCCGATTTTTTAAATCAGAAAATATTTTGAATTCAATATATATAGCTTGGCGACACGAATTCGGTAATCAGGGAGAAGACAGTTTCCATCCATTGCCAAAGATGGCAAAGACGCGCCTCGTTTATTGGTGAGAATGGGTATACAATCTAGACGGGTCCGATACTGAAAATACTGCCTTTTATCTGTCCGGGTAATTGTTCATTAACCCTAAAGGGTGTGTGTGGCGCAGTGGTCGGAGGCGCCTTGCAACACAAATGTGGAATCGATCCCGCACCCATGGCCCACCAAGCCTTCCATCTTTCCGGGGTTGGCAAATTGGTACCAGACTTGTCTCGGAGGATAGCAGCACTGGCTCGATACATCGGTGGGCTACCGCGAGTTATTGTATAGGCCAGATATGCATTCAATCATCTCCAAACGATGGTTTACAAAGTGGAATGCATGGCGCATCCCTCAGGGCTTGATCAACGCCGAGAGCTTTATACTTTTTTTAAGCCTAAATATGTAGAACTTTAAGAAGGAAAGCTTTAAGACCAGAGTAAAATCAAAGATACATCATTACTATTTTAACAGGACTCGTGTTCATAAAGCTCTAAAAAAGCCACGTGTGCGTCGCAGTGGCGCCTCCAACCACTGTGCCACACGCGCCCAATACTAGCCGTGTTCATTCATAGTAAATTAATATCCACGGCACGAATAAATTTCTTCAAAGATAAACCATTCGCGCTTCCTTTTCCAGAAATAGACGGTTCGAATCAGTGCAAAAACTCGAAGAACTTTGGCAGTGATGAATTTGAGGAAATGAATTGAATGCAAGAATTGATGGGATACGCGCAAAATGTGATACTTCCGAAATTCGGCATGTAAAAAAACCATACATAACTTCAGTGGGACTGAACAGAGCACGAATTTCTGTTTAGAAAGCTTGGTTTGCTGGTAAATTCATCAATTACCTTTCACTGACAGTTCCAGAAAAAGTGATGTCTGAGTTATTTAAAATACTTTATTATTAGCTCTCAGTGGCGCAAATTCCAAATAACGTACATCTAGAAGAAAGTACTTCTGCACCTTTTGACAATTAATTGAAATGTTGAATTAGCTGGACTTGCTTGTAAAACTACAAAACTACTGTTTTCATTTATAGTGGCACTATATTTTTGTAAGTGGAAAGAGGTACTTTCAGTGTGCAAAACAATCGTAGTACCTTGGTAACAATGAAGAGCTCGTCGCGCTTGATTTTACCATCCTTGATCAGTTCATGAATTGCTTCACCGATAGCGCCCTCATTGTGATAGCAAGAGGCTGTATCAATTAGCCGATATCCGGTCTCTAGGGCAGTTTTCACAGCAACTTTCACTTCATCCGTTTTGGACTAAAGCAGACTAACATATCTGACGTAAACCAGGAGTTTGAAAAAAAACTCTAACCTGCCATGTTCCCAAGCCAACCTGAGGCATCTTCACCCCATTGGAAAGTGTGATCAGTGGTCCACCAACAGTCATCCTTTTTCTCCTAGAATGCCATATTTTATGACAATTAAACAGTGAGTGGCAAACCACAACAAAAATAGATCGCTCATAATACCCAAAACTAGTTCTATAATCGCGCAAATACGCTATAACATTAGATATTGCACGTGTTTTCAGCGATAACAAATTAAGAAGACTATTCTAACTTTTTCAGATGTCTTATTTCTCGCCCACTGAAGTAGGAAGGAGGAATTCATTGTCATTCCTTTCAGTGTTTCTGGTTCGCTTTACTCAATTCTATCTTTTTTCAGACCATTTTAGCAGGAAAATAGGGAACATGGAACTGAAGAAATTCTTAACAGGTAAAATAAGCCACGATTAAGAACGAGCGCTTAATTAGTTCATATAGCTTGTCACACTGAGAAGAGGTAACTGTGACACAAAGGGTTTTATAAAAATAAATGAATTTTTATTGTGCAGCATCAACGATATATCATCGGCCATGGGATATTGACATGCCAATGAGACACTTTAAGCCCAAACTGATATCATTTACACTACCAAAAATCCACAAGTGAATTTTACCACACTTATTTATCAACGATTCTGAGAGCTACTGAGAACTCGCAAATCGCAACCTGACCGCTGGTCGTAATTTATAATTTCGCCTAAGCAGGACAATCGAATTGTATGTGGAAAGTGCTTAAAGCAAAATCTCGTGCAGCACAACCTTCGTTGGTGTGTTGGAGTAACCGCGAACAGAATCAACAAATATGTAAGAAACGATACTTACTTGATACTTGAATGGCCCGTCTTCAATGGTTGTGTGGACCCCAGCCCAATCTCCATTTCTCGGACATTTGCTGGTTAAGGCATTATGATTCCCTGGAGTCCCGAGGTCAGCCTGGCCAAAGTTTGCCCCAGGTCTTCACTACCACAGGCAGTCGCAGCCCTTGTGGATCAGAGGGAGATTTGCCACCATGCAACTTTGATACGAGGACGGTGGTGGATCCTGGTATTGGTTTACTCTTAGCTAGGCTTCCTGATGGAAACGCCGCACTCCTTGTGAGCTTGGGAGATTCGCCAGCGTATGAATCCCTCGCTGTACATCGAAGTCCGACACCCAGAAACACCTCCTAGCTACGGTGAGGCGGTAAACCGTTGAGAGGTGAGAAACGATACGGAAATAAATCTAAAGATAAGAGATATGAAACAGAATAATCCTGTAACCACGGATGTATGAGGTGAATACTATGGAGAATGTTTAACGTTTTGTTTTCTGCCTTCTATAATTTTCATGGCAGGTTACTAAGCGAAATACAACCACAACGTTGCTGAGATATTTGCAAAACTCTGGACCCCAGATCAACCCCGCTGACGGGTGATTGCTGTGGCAAAAAGATCGATAGAAATAGCTAAGAGACGTGCGAAACAAAGGACCCGCATGGTGTGGTGGTGAACGCGTTACTCCCCGGAGAGGATAATAGCGCGTTCGTTCCCCACCATAGACACCTGCGGTCCAGAGTTTTGCAAACTATGGAGAATTTTGAACATGACATGCAAGCTCAACATGTCACATGTCACATGAAGATCAAAACATTCGCGAAAAAGACCATTTTGCCTAATCCGAATCGTTTCTCTACGAACTGGGATGCACTCTGTCAACATGAGCGCGATAGGGCAACGGAGCGAGTGCGGTGAACGAGTCACCACTTAACAAAAACCATCATTGGCCACCTCCAGAACTATAACCTGTTGGAATGGCGGTCGAACGAACTGTGGACTCTGAGCATTGTTTATCGATTTTCAAGGCCCGAATGGCTATGATAGCCAAATACGGAACAGAAATCCCAACCAGACCACTTTGTATAGGAATCAGTCTTGCAAAAGATACGAAAAGATAGACAGATAAATTGAGGCACATCAGAACGTAAGCTAAATCTCCGTATTTTAGATATGACACCTCCAGTGTGAGAAATGTTTCTAATGTTGCAAATATGGAAACAATAAAGAGGCTAAAGGAGAGATTTTCATGAATATCTATTCATAACCACGATCAGAACTGAGCAACAACAGAACAAACACACCAGGCTTGTGACGGTACACAACAATACGTCTGGAAGCGCATTTCATCTTAGGATTCGTCATTGTGAACAACGCACAAGAAGCTTCTATTGCAGTGAATTTGATACAAGAAATAATTGCCGTTTTTACATGAAGATATTGAAGTCCTGAAATGCTAAATAACAGCCCAAACACGATTTCACTAGTCAAAGTGAGTGCTACAAGAATCCACATAATGTTCTCAGCAAGACAGAAGTTTCTTTAGCTTTCGGCTTTTTCAAATGCATTTTGTCGAGAGGCTTGAAAAGTGAATAGCAGTAAACTAGAGGACCAATGTGTATGGCGGAAGTGGAAGGCAGGAGTTTCACACCACAATTCACTAACGTGTTTTAGCGCTATTTGTGCAATATGTGATCGATAGTTTTCTGGCGAAAGGATCAGACCTTTTCTGTTCGTCATTTGCGAACAAATAAACCGTGCTTTTTGTAGGAACTCATCGATTTTGTGACAGCATTCCTCTGCTGCGATCATTTCCTCATGACTAATGGACTTTGACTAGGCAGTTCCATCTGTTGTAAAGGAAAAAGAAATCAGTCTTCTTATGACGCTAATTCAGCTCTGCGAAATGTTTGGGAGCTTCATCTCAATCCAAGCATCAGCTGAACACCGTTGCTTATAATCCTTTATTCATAATAAGTAACAATACTGCTTTCGTCACGTAATCGAAAAAACGACCATCCGACTTGTCTGCCTCCCACTCAATCAGTGTGGCATACATTAATCGAGATTGTTGACATTTCTAGAATAGACGAGAAAGTGAACATTGTTAAATCATGAATGATGTGTTCTTATACTACTCAACGAAATTTCTGACAGACAAGTGGCGCGCAGTAGCAATTCTCCACCAACAAAGGCCAATTGTGCGATAAGAACGACAACGATATTTCTAGTATTACTGATTTATGTCCACGGTCGAGCTAATGAAACAAAACGATGAGATTTTGATGTTTCGAGAGCGTCGTTTAAATCGGTCTAAAATCACTGTAAGCGAAGCCTCGGTAAAAGTTCTGCATGGCAAATTTTAAGCAAGAAACAAACTTCAGAACTGCTCACAGCAATGACGGATGCAGAAATATTGGTTGCAAAATTTAATTGTAAATCTCATAACGACATGAACGACAAATAGTTTTGCCTTATGGAAGGCTACTACCACAACTTGTCAACGCTGTAGAAAACAAGCTCAAAACTCCATAAAAAAAAAGCTCGGTCGACTAACTAGAAATGGAGTAGTCTCGGAACGAAATGCACGCGGTTAGGCGACCGTTGAGTGGCGATTGAATCTCGAGTTCTAGAAGAGGTCGTTAGAACCGGATCAGAACAACACGGCCACGAGAGGCTATACAGACGGTTTCCTTCTGTATATCTGCAACAGCAGAACAATCCATTCCGATGCCGATATTCACGCTTTCCTGAATGTTCTCCGCAATACGACTATTTTTTTCACGTTCACTGATAACTCGGCATTAATAACAACCAGTGCACCAAACTGAATTCCAATAAGCGGCTTACTATATGGAATATGTCGAAACCGTAGCTAGAGTCACAGAATGCTGTGAGAAATACCAACTGCCTCTTGTTTCCACTATGTCTAATAAAAAAACCTTCCATAAGCACGAAAAGAACTTCACTCTAACAATGCTTGTGAATCGAAAAGTAGAACTCTATTCCGATTGCTAGTGCAGCTGTACCAAGAAGAGAACTACAACTTTTTTATTGGATCCTACCATATCCATAGAAGCAAACAAAGCGGTATCATCGATTGCTACGAAAGGGCAGAAGCACTAAGGGAAATCTCTATCCACGCATAACGCCCCAGGCTCACATTCTCGTGTCTGTTGTGTGAAATTATGCTTAATTCCATTGTGACTACACAAATAAGAGCACTTAGCGGCGAGTAAGTTAAGTTAATGAGGGTTTTTTTGATCATTAAATTTTCGAGCGCTACAGGAATTATGTGGTTGAGAACATAACACAGTTATAGAAGAGGGTCTGCTTTGTCGATATGGAGGCATAAAAGGATAAAAGGATAAAGTACACGGCGTTGATCAATCCCTGAGGGATGCACCACGAATTCGACTTCATTAAGCATCGTTTGGAGGTGATTGAATGCATATCTGGCCTTTACAATGACTCGCGGTGGCCTACCAATGTATTGAGTCAGTGCTGCTATCGTCCCAGAAAAGTTTGGTACCAATTTTCCAACCCCGGAAAGATGGAAGGCTTGGTGGGCCATGGGCGATGTGATGGATACGTGTGTGTTGCAGGATGCCTCCGACCACTGCACCACACGCACCCCTCCCTCTGGAGGCATATGTGCTACTATTTACAATACTTTACTATGGTTCACTACCCAGACAAATTGATGTCAGCATTTCAAAGGATTTCATAATCTATGCCGAGTGTTTTGCCAAACGACTTTTATTTAACCTCGATGTGAATAATCAACGTATTTTTTCGCAGTTAATCTAATACCGATTGCTATAAAGCGGGATTGTCTTTATGAAAACAAATTATCTTCAATGGACAATCAGTCAAGAAGTGACCTGCATAAATAGCAGAGCACTGCCAAGTGAGGTTACTTCATTCAAGATATGCGCTACTCCAGAAAATTCGATCCACTGCGACCACGAAGACGTCTGTCGCATGGACGAAAGGCTGTGGACAATCGACTCGAATCATTGTCTCTCAGAGAGACAAGGAAAAGTTAGACGAATAAACGTTTTGTAATATCTTCGTATTAGCTTATCAATGAAAAAATACATTGGTTATCCACAAACAGCTTAAATGGAAGCTAGTTTACAAAACACTCAAAATACAATAACAAAAATCAATAGTCAGTCTCAACCTGCCATGAAGAAAGAATAGGCAGTAAGTAAAAGTTAAACGACTGCGATTTCGATTGCAGCCTGAGCTTAACTGGGTTCAATACAGACTTCTGCTTCTCAGATCATTCTCGTTGACGAGTGATTGTTGATAGTACTGATGGAGAAAATGGTTGAAAGAACGGTAAGACAAGAGCCTTGGTTGGTGTAGTAGATAGCACATGAGTCCCCTGTAAAGGTAGTTGTGGGTTCGAAACCCAAATAAACTTCTAAGTTTTGCTAATATCTCAGAATTTTTGTGGTTGTAGTCTACATGGTAATCTGCCGTGAAAAGAAAAAGAAAGAATAGACAGTAAATAGAAGCTAGGACTGAATATAAGTTTTGAAATCATTCCAAACGCTGAGAGCAATGTGTTAGGACGATTAACTACAGTTAAATACAATGAATAGTAACATATACACCTTTCGATCGATAAAACAAAGCCTCTTCTATAGCTGTAAGTAAAAGATCAAGAAAGAGGTAGTCAATCAAAAACTGGCAGCCTCAAAGAATAGGCAGGATTCTGAATACTTTTGAGCAAATTACAGTCAAGCTTCACCGTTCTTCCTCAATGAGTAAATACGAGGTTGGTATTATAGCTTTCATTAGCACACACAGTAGCTGACGGTTCGGCGGTTTCGCCTTTTTCAGAGCCTGTAAAGGTCAAATTGACATGCAATCTACTCAGCCAAACACTTCCATAACTTCAGCAGATAATCCTTAACCTATAAATTTGCGTTCGTACAATAAACAGCTTGTTTATATTTAAGCTGTTTACTTTGCAAATGAAAATGTATGTAACAAGTTTTGTCTGCTAGGGTCATGAAAGTGTTTGGCTGAGCAGACTGCATGCCAATTTGACCCTTCCAGGCTCTGAAAAAGGCGAAACCACTGAAGCGTTAGCTGTCGTGTGTGTTAATAAATGCTATAATCTCACTCGTTGAAGAAAGACAGTGAATTATTGACTAATGCCGAGGCATGTAGAAAGTCGGTTTTCGGATAGAGTCCTTGTTTTTTGACTCTGGAGGAGTATTCTAGAAGATCCGTGTAAAAGGCATATAAGGCATCGCGTTGTAAAGCTATGTCATTATATACATTCTTCATCGATCTCTTCCTTATTGCTTCTCCATCCTACCCACCTCTATCTTGATGGCATCAAAATTCGTCCGCCTTGTAAAGCTATGTCATTATATACATTCTTCATCGATCTCTTCCTTATTGCTTCTCCATCCTACCCACCTCTATCTTGATGGCATCAAAATTCGTCCTTGTGATGAATCTTCTTGTTTCTCGCTCTGGGTTGATTTTGGTAGTCAAGATTTATCGAATATTATAGTCTGCAGATATGTCAGCCGACAACTACCTTAACATTGGTTCCGACCGATTTATCATCAGGAATAATACATTATGTGGTTTTTGTCGAATTGCTTTGACGCAGTGAAACGAAGAAATATAATGACAGTGCTGACGACGAAGCCACCGGCGAATTCTGACAGCAACTGGAGCTTTGATCCCAATCTGATGTGGATATAAAACTTTTAGCTCGATGCATATAACCGACACATTTGTGTGAAATTACAATGTTTAACTTTTATTCCATGCCTATTCTTTTCTCATGGCAGGGTCTTATGTGAAATACAGCCACAAGGATGCTCAGACACGAGCAAAACTGGTAACCTCAATTGGACTTCGAACCCGCGATTACCCCTGACGGAGGCATCACACCAACTGCAGCTCTTGCTTTGTTTTTTTTGTCAGCCACCTTTTTACTTCATCCGTGCTGTCAACCACGAACCGTCAACGGAAATGATCTGGGAGGCGCAAATCGGTATCTAAACCCAGTTAACCTGAACGTGCAGTAGAAATCACAATGATTCAAATCTTCCCTTACCCCAGACTCCTTTATCGTTACCGCTGGTGAGTGATCGCTGATAAGATCGATAGGCTAAAAACATGACTAAGAGAGATAAATCAACGGCATCAGTTGGTGTGAACCATATCCAGTAAACACTTGTTTGACGCGCAACTGATGTTTCGAGTTTTGCTGATATTTCACCATTATTAAGGCTGCAATTTAAATTTACATGAGTCATTTATAGCCAACGTTTGGAAGCTACCTATAGTCGAGACGAAAAGATATGCAGTGCAGAAGAATGTGCTGTGGGATGGAAAAACTGCTAACAAGACGAAAAGATCTATAACCAGAAGTTTTAGGATGAGAATTAGTAGAGTACCACAGTTGAGGGAATGCAGTTTTCCAGCTTCCTCTGACATTCGTCACTATTACATATTATGTTATGAGAACATTAGAAGGCATGTTGACTACTCTCGATTTCTGCCGACACAACGTTCGACCGATAAGGCAAGTTGTACAAGTTTAGATAACAGAACTAACTTCACACTAGGAATTGCATCAAAGCAAACAGACCGCCTGAGTAACAGGTGTGTTGGACACATGCTGTCGCCTCCAGTCCGTATGTCCCATATGAGGAGCACAAATGTGGAACCTAGGTACTAAAATTGGGCATTAGAATTTCTATCCCAACTGCATTTTGGTATATGCCGGCAGCGATCCTTTCATAACTGGATATGTACACCATTATGTAATGATAAAGCTCAAGCACGATTTAATGGATGAAAGAAAACATATATATATATATATATATATATATATATATATATATATATCGAAATCTAGTACATCATTCGTCTTTTGGATAAAGACTTACTAAAGAGAAGAACATATCTTAAGCACAAGACATCAGCTGTCAAAGAAAATTGGTACGCTGCTTCTATCGTAAGACAGTGGAATAGAGAACAGTTGCTAGCTCAATGGAATAAAAGAGCATAAGAAATCTATAATAATCATATGGTTAAGATCTAGCTTTCAAGATGAACGTCAAATTGGAAACAGCGGTGAAACCACACCGTCAACTCAGCATTTCGTTAAAAAAAAAGCGGAACCACTGGTCCTAGAGCATGGCAACTAATTGTGGAATCACAATGTTAACCTTTTATTTTCTGCCTACTATAATTTTCCACGGGAGGATATTATGTGGATCACAATAACAATGATGCTGAGATATTCGCAAAACTTGGACCCCTGGCCAGATCAAACCACGATTTCCCTTTCCGGGAGCTCGTGCATTACACTCTGCCACGGAGGCTTAACTGGGTTCAATGCTGATTTGTGCTTGCCAGATCAATACCGCTGACGGGTGAATGCTGATGGCATCGTTGGGTAAAAAACTAGCTGAGACAAACGCAGAGCAAAGGTCTCCGTGGCGCAGTGTGCATATTCTCTTCCACAGCGATGTTTCGCGTCGCTAAACAAACTGGTTCGAAAGCAGGTCTATTAAGTGAAGAGAACAACTTTCCAAAGACCACGTCTGACACAATACATATTGAATAAGCTATCGCTTAAGCACGAATAGTGATAAAGAAATCTTCCGTTTAGGAATTTAAACAGCCGAAAAAGAAATGCTGAAGACATAATGCATTTGGTTCGCTTTACTCCACCATATATGTAATCACACAATACATTTGAGCCTTCATTTAGTGATCGAACGCCTCACCGAAACCATTTTGCTTTCGCAAAGTAACATTTGAATAAACACTATGCTAAGAAAAACTCGACGAAACACGGGAAGAAGACCAAACAGTGAATAAATCTAAAGAAAATAACCAATGAATACTGAGAAACGAAGATGCTTCATGGATGCATCTGTGAACATGTCGACTCTGCAATTCGACCCTAACAAAACCTCAGAATCAATTAGATGGGAAGTACTTAAGAATAAAT
The DNA here is from genome assembly GCA_900624975.1 of Angiostrongylus costaricensis. Classification (NCBI taxonomy): domain Eukaryota; kingdom Metazoa; phylum Nematoda; class Chromadorea; order Rhabditida; family Metastrongylidae; genus Angiostrongylus; species Angiostrongylus costaricensis. The sequence goes on along the minus strand of UYYA01004007.1, from coordinate 44,833 downwards.
TTGGAGCAGCCTTCCTTAACATTGTTCCGGACAAACTATGGAGCTCTACACGCTATGGAGCTCTACACGCTATTTCCGAGCATTCCTCTGCCGAAAAGAAAATGTATGATAGTCCTAACGCCTCACCTATGAGCGGTGCCCACTGGGCAGCTCTACTGGGCGACAAGAATCTGTGTGAACAACTTAATGACTAACACAGTAAAAGTTAATATAAACTCTTATGTGTTGCGCAAAATCCGATAAAATGAACGAAAGCCGGGCACTTCAACAGAACAATAGCACATGCGTTGTATGAACACCTGAGTAAAATTTGAAAACAAAAATTCCAATTTTGGAAGAAACAATCACAAATATTCTTCAGAACCATGGCAGAGGAGGAAAATGATGGAGTACTCGTAACGAAAAGGACGAGGTTAATGTTAATAGAAAAACACAGGAATTTACAGAACGCTTAAGAGAGCGTAGTAAACAAAGAGCACTTTGGTGTACAGCACAATTAACATTGATAACAGGCAGGAAAATTAAAACAGAGAAAGCTATGACCGGTAAACTTCGATCACACGTATTTGGTATTCCTAAGGCAAAGATCTCAGTCATTTTGGAAATGTCCTCCTATTCGAGAAAACGAATTTACATTTGTTCTACAGTTAACAAACAGCACTAGTTCTTAAAAAACAAAGAATAGTTAACGTAACGCATAGAATGAAGATTTGGTTGTTCCAGGTAGTTCAGATTGCAAAAGTAACGAATACGAAATAAATCACTCAGCAAGTGTTGGTCTACGGATCCACAGGCTTCACTTCAACACGATACATCTTGGTGTTAACAGGAAGATGATACCTTAAAAAACTTATAACTATTGAATAATTTCCAATGATGAAGGCCTTGCAAATTACCTATTATCTGCTTTTCGAACAATGCAAAACTCCAAACGAGAAACTTTCGCAAGAATCCAGTTTCGACGGGGGACATTGGAAAGTTCGGTGGAAAGACCAAGACGAAGTACGGATGACTCCTTCACAAAATAATTGTAGCTAGACGAACTAAACAAATTATGAATAAACTAACAGTTCAAAACATCAGCATTATAGGATACCAACATCCAAAAAGAGAGGAGGAAAGGAAATAATGCCAGGTTTACCTAAACAACATGTATGAGTTGTGTTCATTGTTCCATATAGCTATTACAGTGGAACCTATATCAATGTCTTGAATAGCAATCATTCGATCCATGGATTGTAAGCCTACGATCAATATTTGAGAAAAAAGTTCCACGAAATGAAACTATTATCAAACCACTCACTTATTTTTGTTTGGATCTGAACTTCATTTCTTTGGTTGTTACTACACGACGAATAGTCGGAAACACCCCTTAAAAACGCTAATTGCTAGATAAAAGGAGTAAAGAAAACAGTACCAAAGTGCAAGAGCATACGCAGATTCAAGTAGCTCAGGTAAGCACTCAAAAGCTAAAGCACTCTCCCTCATGTCTTCAGGCTGGCTGTAATTAAAACACATTAATTCAATCTTTAAGCAGCATATGGTACGATAATCTTATGCCCTGTGTTCTACCTTGTGTACACTTTTTCACCTTCAGATAGAAGTTGTGGAACCTCAGTTTGTGTAGCAATCGAAGTGCCATAAACAAATTCTAAAAAAATTTTTTTTAATTTTGAATACATTTACTTGAGGCACTAATCCATTGGTGTTCCTACTTAGTGATCCTTCAGATGAAGCTATGGCGGATTGAATCTCATTCTGCACAGCCTCGCAAAACGCACGACCTTCCGATGAATTTTTGATGATATAATCCTTGAGGCGGTCACGTTCAGCCACTAACCACTTCAAAGAGAAGTTCTGAAAATCATCGAAATAAGGGTAAAGTTGGAACATGGGCCACAGTAACTGAAAAAATACGCACAAACTCCTGCTGTGAAAGTTTGGCTTCGTACTGCATTTCCTTCATGATCCTTGTAAGAACTTCATCTTTCTTCTGCACAATACCTTTCGTCAACAAGTCAAGTTTATTCTGAAAACCTTTTATCGCAAACATCCTGTGTAACCGGTCCAATTAATTTACGCACCTTTGAATCTTTTTCAAGTTCACTACGTATCTCCGCAGTTACATTCCTTCTGAAGGCTTCGCTTTGTGGATCAGATTGAAGACGCGCAATTTCGGCAGACTTTTTCTCCAATTCTTTCAATAGTTGACGAATTTCAGCATCTTTAGCCTAAAAATTCTTATTAGGATTTACAAAAAGAGCTTATATAAGCTACGAAGAAATTCACTTCTGAACTATTTTACAAATTAGACAAAATTTAAACCTCGCCATTAATTGTTGTATTGAAGAAAATATTCGAAATATTAGTAAAAGTAAACACTATGCAGACTTCAGAGTTAAATTACCGGCAGAACAAACATGGATAAGAATACCTCAATAATTTCTTCGTACTCAGTACTTAAACGATTTTTCTCAAGCTCCATTGCTATTATACCCTCTTTGAATGTTTCGCTTTTAACGGTTTTTACCTTAGCCTCAAGAGTCTCTGCTTCATTCCGCAGCCTACAAAAGAACTAAGTTTAAAAATATGGATCTTACAACACCATAAAATCAACCACCAAGAAGCAAGATTTCTTCCTACTTATCTAGTTCTGCATTCTTCGTAGCGAGTTCATTAGACCATAATGCAGTCTGATCCTCATGAAGAACTCGAAGATTTTCGAAGTCACTATCCCGCTTCGCCAACGTAGCACTGAGGACCTGCAGCAATTTCTGTCAAAAATTTGGCATAGTTTATAAATGAAGAGAAAACCTTGTCCAACAAGAACTAAAGCGTCCAATACTTCGATTACCTGATATAAATAATTGGAAACGTAACTAGTTTAACAAAATTCGAAACTATTGTTAACAGAGACTACGATATGAACGATAGAAGTTATTATAAACAAGACTACAAACAGTAAGCCTACATACACCATTCTCCTCTTTAACCTCCGCCAATTTTGTCTCGAATGAGTCAACAGTTTGGCGGACCCGTTCCGTGAGAGTGTGACCAACTAACTCCTCAAGTTTTGTGTAGTTTTCTTTAAAATAATCGAAATTCCTTATCAAGTCAGCACGAAAAGCAAGCATATCCTAAAAGTAGAAGTTAGTAACATAGAACAGCATAGTTTAATTAAAAACAGAGCTGTTCACATTGCCTTTTTCAAATACCTTCGAAATGGAAAGTATTTCCACAACAGTAGGTTTCAGCGTTTCATTGAAAGACTGTGACCGGCTGATGAGGTCGTCGACCGTAAACTGCTGAAATGTGGTAAGAGTAAATATGCTAAATTGTTGAATCCCACTCCGTTCCATGGGATGTGAAACCCGATATGTGGACAAGAACCTCTAGAAAACATTCTTAACCGAAAAACTCCCTTATTTGGCCGAATTTTAAAAAAGCATTGTCAAAGGAACATGTGAGGTACTTTCCAACAGCTATACATGCGCCGAATATGTCACGTCCCCGCAACGATGAGTTCGGACAACGCATCGCCCTATTATATGTAGAAGAACCTTGTAGAAAAGGTGAATACGATCTTCACTCAAACTTCAAGCATTCAGCCAAGTCGGTCTTTTTTCCATATTAAAGTACGATTTGGGCTTAAACGTATAAACTGTGGTGCAGTGACATCCTAGACGATTTTGTCACTACTCAAGTTACCAAACTACCTTAAACCAACCAAGTCTAATATCTACAAAACGAGTGGTAAGGGGAAAGCATATCACAAGCAGCGCGCGTTGCGCAGTGTTTAGAGTTCCACGACAACGCATAATGGTTGTGTAATCCTGTGCCACGCGCTCACCAAGTCCTTCATCTTCCCCGAGTCCGCTAACTGGTACCAGAGTTGTCTAAGGTGATAGAAGCATTGAACTGATACAATGGAAGGCCACCGAAAGCCATTCTATAGGTCAGACATACATTTAATCTCCTCTAACTATGTTTAATGAAGACGAATGCGTAGCGCACCTCTTAGGTATTGATCGACGTTGAACGGCTACGTTATCCTTTTATATCACACACGACCACTTTGCGAATAAAGGTTACCTACAGTATCTTCACAACCACCCTGACTTTTGAACACGCAAAAAACGTTATATTATGCATGCTAAGAATAGAGAAATAGAACTACTCAAAAACTTGTAACGAGGGATATTTTGATGGAAATAGTACATGTATACCATCCCCAGTGTTACATAATTTTGTCAGAACAACTGTAAGCTCTTCTAACTACGTTTGTGAGGTTTCGACAGTTTGGAAACGAAATCCATCCTGTCAATGATTGTCCGCAAAGTAGTTTAGCAAACAACATATTCCCGACAGTGCTGCCTCTTTGAGAAGTAATAGTAGTTGTTTGATTACTAAACATGAGAACGTGAAAACTTCGCACTTGTAGGAATGACATAGTCTAATCGGTTCCATTGGAAACGTAGGCACTGTAGCACATCATTACTGTTCTGAATTACTAAACTTAAGCTTAAACAGCATTCCTCCTGTATTATCTCTAAAATGTCCCTTAATGGCTCATGTACTTGTTCCGCGTTTGGCAGAAGTGTTCTATAATGTTTTTGTATGTTAGCAGCTGCAAACATGTAGAAGCAATGGTTGAGATACGTACTGTAATATCTTTGCCTCCTGATAGATGCATACTTATAAAAACACTAAAAATGAGTCTCGCTCATTTCGATAGCACCTATTTTCAGGCGGCATCTGTGGAAGACATCATCAACCATTTACGTACATTTCCACTTGCTCTACCAACTGCTAGTTATTTTTTGTAATAGTTAATTTGTTATTTATTCTTGGGGCAACTTAATCAATTCAATATGAAGAAAAACTTTTCTTCAGTTAATCCTGTGTTCCGATTGTCACTAGTTATTTATGCAGCTATCGCGTTAAGGTCAACGTCTTAAGTATCACGACCATTAACTGTTACGAAGAGAGTACCCTCCATCTCTATATCCTATAATACGTCTCTTATGTTAGTAGTAAACGTAACACTGGTGACACGTTAGAAAATAGAGAACGCTGTCTTTTCAACGCTGTTATACAGCCGTATCTCTATTATTCGATGAATATTCCTTACCCTTCACAAAAGCCTCATTAATAAATCAACCCAGATATTTGAATGTTATAAAAGCAGCCACTGTTTTCATTCTTAAAGGACGAGACAAGTCTTATGTTGTTCTCATACAACGACAAATGAACGTCACTGAAATCAGATAATTGATCAGAGATAAGATGCTTATTCACACATGATAGTGAGGCCTTCGTTCTTTCAACAATTTTTTCAATAGATTGAAAGAACATTTTAAAAATTACCTTTCTTTAGCCTCGGAATGACAAAGTGCTTTTTGACTAAGAACTAGCTGAGAGACAGGCGAAACGAAGGACGCGCATGGCGTGGTAGTGGTGAACACGCTAACCCCAGAAAAGGGTAATAGCGCGTTCGTTCCCCACCACAGACACCTGCGGTCCGAAGTTTTGCAAATATCTCAGCATCACTGTGGTTGTATTTCGCATAATACCCCGACGTGAAAATTGTAGTGGGCATCAAGCAAAACGTAACGATTAAATGTTTTGTTTCTTGTTTAATAGGCCAACATGCGATTGTTATTAAACTTTTCTTCATTAAGCATTTCGGCTACTCCATTCGAGCAGTGCACTTTTTGACTGGATGTGACTAGGAAGACCCACTCCGCGAGACTGACAAAATCACTGCCACCATCAATAAGGCGAAGGTGGCAAAACACTAGCCTAATCAAACACTTGTAACAACCTTAACAAGACATTATCTAAAGAACCTTGAACACTGCTGTTTTGGTTCCTAGCGCGGAACCCGTGACTAGCACGTTAAAAACACTGTTGCTTTTGTGTCTTGTGGGTACTTTGTCTTATTGTGTCTTGCCGGTACAGTACTTTTTCTTAATTTTGAACTTTACCTCTAGATGTCCCTTTACGCAGACATAAAGCGGCCTAACCGCCTCGTCAATGCATTCGTCGCCGCATATCCTACAGATTACGCATATTGTATCCGAACTCAAGCAATGTTTACCTATGCCGTTACGGCAAACCACGCAATTTCCAGTTGTACGGTCGTACATGCGGTTCCAAAAGATGGAGTGCTTAGTAGAAAATGAATAACTTCGACAATCCGGTAGACCACTGTTTTTAGGCGTCCCTTAATAGCGGTGTTTATTTTGTCTGACAAAAAGAGTAGCTTGAAAGCGATCTTATTTGTTTTTGGAATATTGTATCAGAGCCCAGTTCTCCTTCTAGACTTAATTTGAGTGGTTGTAATTTTATAGCCACTAAAAACAGCTATTTATAAACAGACAGAAAGGACGAATACCTCAGGTCACACGTTATTTAGTACTTCATCTCACATTAATTTTCTGATCTAGGTCAAGTTCATCCATTATCGCACGTGAACAACAACAACATATTACGTGGTCTGAATCTTTAAAAACGAATACGGTGCATGCTTATTAACAAATAGCTTGTTTGGTTTATAGCTTACAATTTTATTAAGACTAGAAAATATTCACCGAAAGATAAAGAGATGGCTTTACGTTCGGATGAAAGGAGCCGAATCATTAGCTGTCATACGCCACAACAAGAGTTAACAACTTCCTGGTAGTTCAAAAATGAAAATTGGTAAAAATAACACAAAATTAGAATTCTTCACTAAACTAATTTCCACCATATATATATATATATATATGCATATATAAAAAAGGATCAAGTTCTCGGCGTTGACCAATCCATTAGAGATGCGCCATGCATTCGACTTCATTAACCTTTACATTTATCTGGAGGTGATTGAACGCATATCTGGCCTTTACAATGACTCCCGGTGGCTTACCGATATATCGAGCCAGTGCTGCTATCCTCCGAGACAAGTCTGGTACCAATGGTGACCCCGAGAGATAGAAGGCTTGGTGGGCCATGAGCGCGGAGATCGATTCCACGTGAGTTGCAGGACGCCTCCAACCACTGCGCCACACGTGCCCATATGCATATATATACATAAATGCATCTATACATAGATAGAACGTTTAATTATCAACGTTTGAAGTCTTGCCTAGTGGTAACACATTCGCAAACCCTGCAGGAACACATTCCACCGACATCCTTGCAATGTAATGAAAAAAATAGAAATTACAGCGCATCTGTGAATATGGACCATAAATGATAACTTATAGCTTTTGGAGTCCAGGAAAACGACTCATAGGGTCCAGAGAAACTTCCATTGTAGCAGAATAAGAAAAACTGCATATTCTTGACAAAGAACAGCAGATCTTAACACCTATTTTTAATAAAAACAGGCTTGGTTCTGAGTTGAGATATATTGGTTTAAGGTAGAAACGCTTTTTCAACTATGCAAAAATTTAAAACAACACATTTATGTTTTAACGTTTTGTTTTCTGCCTTCTATAATTTTCAT
>UYYA01004007.1:0-36357 GCA_900624975.1 Angiostrongylus costaricensis | reverse complement strand
GTAACCTGCCATGAAAATTATAGAAGGCAGAAAACAAAACGTTAAAACATTGTGATTTCAACTACAGCCATAGCTTAACTGGGTTCTATGCCGATTTGCGCTCCCCAGATCAACCCCGCTGACGGGTGATTGCTGTGGCAAAAAGATCGATAGAAATAGCTGAGAGACGTGCGAAACAAAGGACCCGCATGGTGTGGTGGTGAACGCGTTACTCCCCGGAAAGGACAATAGCGCGTTCGTTCCCCACCATAGACACCTGCGGTCCAGAGTTTTGCAAATATCTCAGCAACGTTGTGGTTGTACAACACATTTACTTCTGATAGTGATGGATAGGATCTGAAGCTCACCAGGCGGGATCATGTCTTCCAGGGGAAAAAAGCTGGAGAAATGCGGAACCACAAGAATGAAAAGGATCCTGCTACAGAACATCAGGGAAGATGTACGACAGCGTTACACAAACTCTCTGCGTGTACATACGGCGACTGAACATCTATAGCGACTCTGTGAAGCACTGAACAAGTGGAAAACGGAATAGGACCCTGAGAACTCGAAAAGCAGCACCAACAAGACATAGATTTCAACGCTCACCTTTTCCACCAAAAACCTTGCGCTCTGAGATATGGTGGAGACACATAATACCGAGTTAAACCCCACCGTTTACACCTTCGACGAATATTTAGCCATCGTAACGTAGAAAAACGTGCATGTAGGAAGCCTCCTACACGATAACTGGTGTGTGTGCCAGTGCACGTAAATCATTTCTACTCATATGTGGATGAAATTTCTGAGAAAGTGCGTGGAATCTGATGAACACTTCGTTATGAAAGATGCAAATGAAGAGAATATTGACGATATTGAAATGACGTAGGAACTACTTTCTAATAACGTTGACCATAATATGTAAGCATGTAAAAAACCACAAAATATGAAAGCGAGAGCATTGCAAAAAATACAAACCCGTTCTTCAATTGGATCTGTGGTATTGAAATGGTCATCCGGTGTGCTAAACTGGCTAGATTTTTCTGACATCTGAAAGTGATAATGAGTGTAAAATTTTGCTAGGACGGTTAAAAATCGAAGCTGTAGCACTCACTTGTCTTGGTTGTGGGGTAGGGATTTGTATCGGTGCACTCTTTGCCAATGACGTAGAGGGAAGCTCGTCCTCCTCTCCCTATTAGAATAATTTCTGATGAAAGCTTAACTCCATACAACAGCACAATAGGTACAATGGCGTTTAAGATGCATTAACTTCTTTGGTCTCAACGATTTTCAAAACTGGTTATCGATTACTTGATAAGTACTGTATTTTTAAATCTTTTCTTTGCAAGAAATTGTACATCATATATATTGAGGTCGCATACACTTGCAAAATGTTTACGTCCTAATTCAGCCGACTGATTCCCATTTCAAGAGATCTCTCCGTGAAAGTAACTGCAAAAAATTGGAAAGGACAAGCTGTTCATAGAAAAAAATTTTTAAGTCGCTACGAAGACACGACAAAATCAATCACTTTTGAGAAAAGTCGGATTTCTAAATTGAAATTTGCAAGCTTTCTTCAAAATGTCATACGATTGGAAAACGAAGACACAGGTCCAAATAAGTACCACTTACAAGCATGGAAAGCTGATTTAGTGACGGCGTTGGCATGTTCAAACTGGAGGACGAGCCGATCCTTGACGGAGGGGATTTTGTCATTAGTATAGTTGTTAGGGCAGATGGAGACGAATCCACACCATCGTCAGTACTGTACAATATGTCCTATTTCTCAAATGAATCATCCTTATGATAAGTTTGCGTACCTTAGCCAGTTTGTACTGGAAAAATTACGAGTCAAAGTTGATAGCGAAAAAGCTACATCTGCGGTAAAAAAGCTTTCTTCTCGTCGCATTACATGAGGTAGAACGGGAGATGGTATGGAAGGATCCCTAAAATTAGGTAAACACGTTTCAGTATATATAATCGTTTGCAAATAAGTTAATCAAACCTGACACCAAGACGAACAAATACTTGAGGACTCGGCATCTTCATGTACTGTTTCAACTCTTCGACGTTCTTAAGTTTATTTTATAAAAAATAAGATGGTATACCAAAAAAATGTATATGTAACAAACATTTGCCAACTCCCTTAGATAATTCACATCGATTGGAGGTAGATAGTCGTCAAACTTCGGCAGCGATTTAATATAAAACAATGGCAGATTGTCGAACATACCTGGACGAAAATAGTGATTGACAACCAAGCAAATAAGGTTTGAAATGATGGTAAAAATTGGAGGCCATTCATACTCTTTCACTTTAAACCCACCTTGGAAAAGTACGCGAAGGAAATGTTTTTCCATCTTAGTAGAAAATTGCAAGCGGATTCTTGATTCTTCCTCAGAAAACAAAGCGGATTTTTCGACATGTAGTGCATGCCACGAAGTGAATTCTTTATTGAACGTAGTTCGACGAACCACTTCGCTAACAGCCGTAGTATAGATCATAGGTGCTTCCTATAACCAGATATCTATTTTGAAAACCAAAAAAAAAGCCAGATTAAAGCGAGTAGAAAGAGACCTTAATTTGTCTAACGAGATCCAGCCGCTGTTTTAATCCTGTGAACTTCTCCTCAAATACAAGAACTTCGTTATTGGCGTGATGTAACCGATCATACGTCTAAAATAAAAATTGGAATCCTTGTAGCATTAAAAAACCGGTAATCCTTAGAAACTATGAGCAGAGTTTTGCAGATGATCAACGAGTTTGTATGTTGAGGATTTACAGAAAAGTGGGGGAAATGATTCTCGAAACAAAAGGATACCAGATTTCTTTAACGAGGCAGAGCAACGAGCTCAAGGATGTACTTCACATTTTTGTATAACAAGTGAAAACTTTACGCTTTAAAATGTATAATGTGTGTATAAACATCGAACCCGAACAATCCATGAATTAAGGCGCACTCTGAGAAGTTTAAGAACTTCCAACTTTGACTTAAAAAAGCGGCTACATATTAAACGAATTTCCTTGAGTTCCACGTAGATTTGGCTCATTAAGTGACGATGCTCGCACAACAATTCCTGAATACACGAAAATACGAAGAGTAATGTACTTACACACAACAAAATCTCTTGAAAGGAAATCATACCTCTAGTGAAGATTGATCGATGCGGCTAGGCGTTTCGACTATCTTCGAAGTGTGTCTCTCTATCGTTTTATCCCGCTCTACAATATTGGTAATTTGGAGCTACACATATGTAACTTCATTACCGTCCCAACGGTTTACCACCTCAACTTGGTTGGGAGGTGTTCCTGGATGTTGGACTGCGATGTACAGCGCGGCTATTCATCCCCTAGCAAGATCCCAAAGGTGAGAAGGAATCTAGAGTTTCCATCAGAAAGCCCAGATAAGAGCAAACCAATACCAGGATCCGTCACCATCCTGGTACCAAAGTCGCATGGTGGTAAATCTCCCTCTGATCCACAAGGGCTGCGACTGGCCGTAGTGGTGAGGACCTGGGCAGGCTTTAGCCTGACTGACCTCAGGACTTCGGGGACCACAATGGCTATACCAGAAAAACTCCGAAATGAAAGAGATTATGCTGAGGCCCGCACCAGTGAGGACGGGTCAACCAAGTATCCAAATAAGTAACTTGATTACAACAAAAGCACACCTTCAGCCTGCTGCAAATGATGATCCAGGTAACTCAAACGCTTATTAATTCCCTTGATCTCCCGACAGTTCACGTCCTTTGATAATTCTACTACTTTTTCAATGTTCTGCACAGTAGAGTTGGCATCCATTTTACCAAACTGAAAGATGAACATTTACGAAGTATGAGTTGGTTACAAACATTAACAACAAACAAATTTCAAACCACCAACATTTTTTAGCTGTTCGTCCACTTGCTCAACGAGTTCCCGGAGAGTGTGTTCTGGGTCAGAAGCGGAAATCCATGCGTACAAAGAGATATCAGAATGAGAAGCATCGGAATTACCACGAGAATGAGCCAAAAGTGAACCCGGAATGCGGATCTGTTAAATGGTAAAAGAAGCAATAAGAAATGGCGAGATTAAATAACACGGAGTGTCACCAGGTCACCCAAATTTAGAACGAGCATACAACACACCTGCTTGAGTTCCCTCATGACTTCCTCGAAACCTTGAAGGAGGGCAGCTGCTTTTTCCTTTTGTTGTTGAACCTGAATCAGTACAAACATGCAGGATTCTCGCTCGTTTCGTAGCGAATCGGACACTCTATACTGAGGAAGAAAACAACATCTACTACTAACATACTCGTTAACTATCACCACTTTCAGATGATATACAAATTGGTGATTAGTAATTTTAGGTGAACGTAGTCAAAGGAGAACTGAATTAATCAGTGTTCATCGGCTAAAATTATAAAATCCCAATATCCCGATAGTTTCTGCTCGGAAAGCAATGTTCGTTTTACTTCCCTAAACCTTGGTCATACTAGAAAAGTCTCCAAATGGTAGATCTCAGCCTCTTATTTCCTACCGGTGTTCTCGCCTTTCTGATGTTCGATTTAGATTATTCGAATCTAAATAGAAACTGGCGAGAGCAAGTCAGAGAGGAAAGCCACGAAAAGCATTCGCAACATCAACATTAGATTTGGCCACGAAGCCTTTAAACTGCGCACGCTATAATGCTGGGTTCAAACGCTTCCTAATGGAGACGATAGCAAGAACAATAAAGGCTGGAGACGACCCAATGTCACCAACGGTGACCATTTGAGGAAATTGGCTGGAGAAATTCAGAATAAAAGTATAATAGGACAAACCTCTCGGCATTGATCAATCCCTGAAGGATGCGCCACGCATTCGACTCCATTAAGCATCGTTTGGAGGTGACTGAATACATGCCTGGTCTTTACAATGACCAGTGGTGGTCTACCGATGTATCAAACCAGTGATGGCATCCTCCCAGACAAGTTTGGTACTAATTTGCCGACCCTGAAGGGATGGAAGGCTTGGTGGGCCATAGGAACGGGGATCGATCCCACGTGTGTGTTGAAGTGAGCCTGCGACCGTTGCAACCGCCCAGGAAATCCAAAAGAGTGGAGAATTGGAAATCACGTTAACTTGGAAAAGAAGAGGTCGCCGATTCACTCGTCTTAGGAAATAAGTTGGCATAGAGATCCCTTTATGACATGCGAAAAAATGGAACCAATGACAATCGAGGACGTTTCGACGTCATGTACAACAATAGATAAACATGAAGCACTAAAATAAGGAAAGGTGGGACAAATTTCTCACGTGTAGAAGATGGAGTCACCCACCACAACTTCTGGAATCTTAGTTTAGTCGTTAAAGTGAGAATTTTCTGATTTTCTACTTTTTTATTCTACACGATCCGTCGTCACATCTACTGTGTTGATCTTCGGCACTTGCATTCGGTTGGTTTCCTCGCCTCTATCATCCACGAAGGTCTTCTAACTTTTCGTGTGTGGGTTCGACGGCTGCTTGAGTATTGCCGTTTTCTTCATGACTGCTGCTGAATTGTGGCACAGCGGGTTCTCCCGAATTCCCTGCATAGCCGAGTTATTCGCAAGGATTCTCTTCCCCTGCAAGCCTAGCACCAATTTCCCCACTCTAAAAAGGTGAAAGGTGTGGTCAATTCCGGCTGTGGTCGAACCAGCACCGTACCCATGAAAAACTGAACCATTACCAAGCCTATTGTCGACAGTAAAGGGATAATTTATGGAAATTCAAATAATGCTCCAAAAACTGGACTATTGCACGAAAACGTTCCGTTATACAACAATGTAAGAGTTGGAAGAATTTGGGTACGGAACTTTCCGTCTTTTAGCACACTCACCTGAACCCTTGCCAATAGAATAGAACTATTTTGTTACTTCACTAACAACATCTTTGCATAGGAATCCCTTAGAAAAATTAGGGTTTTCTGGAGCTTAAGGCATAACTATGGAAAAGCAAATTAACTTGTAACTTGGTGGTAGTATGTTTCCTTTTTTTGTAGACATCTATTTACGAAGTTTACTAGGAGGTGGGTGACAGGTTCTTGAAAGTGACGGTTGAAGAAAAGTGGTTACTATCTTCTGGATGACCTAACCTATATGCATGTGATAACAGAGATCGGTAATTTTCAGAAACGCTTATAAAAAAGTTGCCAACGGTGAATGGGACAAACAATTTACATAGCTACTGTATTATAACAGATGACATCTAGCTTTTAATTTTGAGCGTAACAGCTCTACAGTTTAGATAAAAACGTGTGTGGCACATCATTACAAAGGTTAATATATTAAGCTGGTTCAAAAACGATGACCATTTCCCAGCTATGGACTTTGCAAATAAACTTTGAAGTAAGAGCTTGGGGCACTCGTTGTCTATGGATGACACTTCGAGGCTAGTCTCTTGCTGGAAACTTATCACGCAATATTTCTTCCAGAAAGACTTCACAGTGGCTCCAGGCTAGTATAGATGTCCCTAAATCGTTTAAATCCCTTCACGAGTTCAAACCTGAGAAGTCGAAATATCACCGAAGCAGGTTAGGGCATGGCTTCACAATGTTTAGTACACAGATTGTGCGAAAGATTCCGCATATTGACATAAGCTCCGTAAGCGAGTATTTTTCGCTCAGAGAAGATAGAACTAAGTAATAAAAGCCTTCGGTCGTTGCAAAACCATCAATGCAGAAGTGCTGTAGAGCAGTCGATAGAATACTAAGAAAAACCGTATTGCATATATTCGAAATTGGTCAGAAGAAAAAGCACTTCTTGTTCTATGACTATGCTCGATGAAACGTTGGAAAAGTTGGATGGGTAAGGTTACCAAACTATAATTCACCTGTTATGCTAACATCGGACTTCTCATTAGCCAACAAATAGCTCTTCTTTTCGAGCACCTGGTCAACTACTATTTTAGAAAACATTCGACGAGCAAAGTTCTTTAAAAATTGCCTATGAAAAACTTGCCGCTTCCACAAATCCAGAGTTTTCTTCTAGCAAAAAAAAACAGAGCCGCATGTTGTTGACACTGATTCACAAAACTACTGCATCAACTAGGTTACAGTATTACAAAGTTGCTGTTCAAAAACTTCCATTACATATGAATCAGTTGTATACACGCATATCTTTCAGAACCCTACTGGTCAATCTGGCATAGCAGAGATGGACTCAGTTTTTTGAGTCCGCCCTTAGCTCAAGGAAAATATATAGCCGTCCTTGGTTCCGCGTCTAAGCCCTTATCTGATACCTTAAGACGTTCAATATAGCCTTACTAGTGTTCGTATGCCTTCTACTGCTATTAGCTGAATTTTCACTAATGTGAATCAGACGTAACTCAATCACAGATTGTATGGCAGTAAAGTCGGTCAAATCTACAAAAGAAATCTCAAGTTTTGCATCGGAATAAACCTAGCAAACCTTTTCAACTTGATGCTGGAAGCGTGCAGCTCGCTTTCTAAGGCGTGTAATGGAATTATCCATATTATTCACTAAGGCCAACCATCCCTACAAAGAAAGTAAATAAACTTCATGGCTCGCAAAGCCTGTTACTACAAGAAACCTGGTGAATTAAACGGTGCTCTTCTGCAAAACGAGCACATGAATGAATAGCGGTCTGCGAAGCGGCGCGACATTCACGCGCTCGTTGTGGAATTCCCAAATAGACGCTGTGCATATCCGAATTCTGCTCGAGTCGAATGGCCTAGAAAATTCCAGGTTATGGAGGTAAGACAGCACGAAGAAAATCCTCATATCACTATATGAGCACGAACATTTTCAATAGAAATGTCAATGATGCTGGTTATCTCGTTAATTTCCTGTTCCCAAACTCGATTGTCCTCTTTATCGTAACGACTGCTCCGTTGAAAAAGATAAACTGGATCGTCGGCATTGTCTGAATAGCCACATAACACGAACATAAAAAACAAATCCTAGGCCAAAAGAATGGAAGAAACTGCCAAACCCCCAAAGTCTCAAATAGTTTCTAAAATAAGGGCCAAAAGTCTTACTACAAGGACAAGCACACTGAATAAGCTCATCGCTATCCAGAATCTCTCCACCCGACCTGAGCAGAACCTAGAAACACAATAAGTTTCTGTGTTCATAGAAGAACTAGAGCGAAGCATAACTACCTGATCATCAATTCGAATACCGGTCAAATGTCGAATAGTTTCTTGGAGTTGAAGGGTTGTCCAATGGGGCTGAAATGTTATCCCTAGACACTGAAAACACCATGATACGAAGAGTTCAAGATGAGGTAACTGACCGACAACTCCACGTGAAAACGGTGTCCACTAGCGACATTGAAAATGTAGAAGAACTCCATTCGTTCTCTTATGAACATCAATCATATGTACATCTGAAAACATTAACACAGAGTCTCTCCACGAGACACACCGCCAAAGAACTGAAGATCTCGTTTAAGGATACGCGTGTGGAATACGATATTATTACAAAATATTTCCATTTCGAAAATAAGCACAGCTTAAATCGCAAACAATAAGAATTGAGAGTGCGAACGAATTTTGTGCGACATTGGCAAGAGAATACCGTATATGCGCAAGCGCTGTAAGACCATAAGACTTTGGACCGCTGCATTATTCTGAGCTTGTCTAGCCCATTGTTGCCCGCTGGCACTTTAACAGAGTGTAAAGACCATTGTCCCTACGTTGAGCGAAACCTTTCAACACTGGGTTTATAGATTATCTTTTGACAAGGTGTGGAATGCACTGCCTTGACGGAATATGGCAGATAGTTGAGTTTCTTGTTTCTCTTCCACATTGCGCCAACCCACGCCACAAATAGTGCCGCGTGTGGCGTAGTTGTCAGGGACGCCCTGCAATGCACACTTGGATCGATCCCCGATCCTAACGCTCACCAACCTTTCCATCCCTCTGGACTCAGAAAATAACTGGTCTGGGAAGATAGCAGCACTGGCTCGATAAATTGGTAGGCCACCGCGTGTCATTATGAAGGCCAGATAAGAATTCAGTCACCTCCAGCGATGCTTAGTGAAGTCGAATGTTTGGTGCATCCCTCAGGGATTGGTCAACGCCGAGAGCTTTATCCTTTTTATCCTTTTATCTCACGAACAAGTTTGCGAGGAAATTTTTCGACCTCGAATAGCCAGAAGGTTTTATTGCGCTTCATGATGAATTCCTAACACTTGAACACAAAGTGTGGTTTTGCGTGCTGGGAACAGTATATGTATCTATTTTAAATGGTAAGCTAACACGAGTTTGTTACCAAGGAATTTATGTGGTCAACGTTTAATAGATTATCAACGAAAGAAGGTACATTCATCATTCATACAGAGGTTAAACAAAAGTCGGTTTGCAATAGTAATATGTATGTTCAAAAATTTAGCAGGCTTTACATACATACTTGATACTTGAACGGTTTATCCTCGCTGGTTGTGCGGGCCCAGTATAATCACCACTTTTCGGAGATTTGCTGGTTAAGCCATTATGGTTCCCTGGAATCCTAAGGTCAGGTGGAATCCTGACCAAAGTATTCCTCAGGCCTTCACCACCACAGACAGTCGTATTCCTTGTGGTTCGGAGGGAGATTTGCCGCCATACGACTTTGAAACCAGGACGGTGGTGGGTCCTGGTATTAGTTTTCTTTTAGCTAGGCTTCTTGGTGGAAACGCCGGACTCCTTCCCAGCTTGGGAGACTCTGCCGGAGGGACGAATGCCCGCGCTGTACATCGCAGTCCGACACCCAGGAACACCTGCCAGCCACGATGAGGCGGTAAACCGTTGGATGGTTAGGAAACTTTATGTGCGAAGAAAATTAAATCGGACATCTGATTCAAAGCTCGTTTCAAATAGACGTGGCGTCCGCATCCTGTAAATAACCCTTCCTAAAATAGTTGGGTTTTTGAAGTTTCTTGACTATTAAACTGTTATAGTCATCAATATATTGACGATGACATGAGCAGTATACGACTCATGCATTCCGCGATAAAACTGAATTCATATATGGCTTTTTTTCTTGGCTGTGTACTTTGACTAAATAGAAGTGATATACTTCCACAACAACGCTGAGATATTTGCAAAAGTCCTGACCGAAGGTGTATGCTGTGGGGAACAAACGCGCTATAACATTTTCCGGAGGCTAATGCTTTCACCACTGTATTACGCGGGTCCTTCTTTTGGCTTGTCACCTAGCTAGTTCTATCGGCCAGTGCTATCTGCAATCACCCGTTAATGCAACTGACCTGGGGAGCCCAAATTGGAATGGAACGCCATTGAAATAGATGTTTTTGATGAACTTTTTGTGAGTATTCGGTAGCTTATCCGGCACAGGAGTTGTGATGGGCGTTGGCCAAGAAAAGCTCTGCACTGACCTGTTAATTTACCACAAAATTTTTTTTGACAAATTTATTCATCGCTTTGGATTCCGCAACGGGCACTCTCATGTCTGCTGTAGTTGAACACCAAAATTCACAACTTAAGGCACTTCATAGACATTGTAGGACGAGAAGTCATTAAGGAGACCGCGTTTGTTGCTCACATTCACCAATTGTTTCTCGTGCTTTTGCAAACATCATAGTTTTCAACTCTTATTGGCATCGTCTTTCACTATTGCTTTAAAGGTTGTATTCAAAAGCGTTCAATTCTCAACCAGCAATGTCTCCAATTGGCACTTTTTACTCACAAAAATTTTACATTGTTTGCACTTTTTTTTACTTTCTATTATTACAAGATTCTAAATCACATGTGTCACATTTTGTAGATGGACCACAGATTTTTGCATTCGATTCGTTTCCTTGCACACACCATCCACGAATATCATCGAACCTATTTTGCGTGTAACCTATTCAGCTGCTAATTGAGGATTTTTTCATGTTCGTCACGAATACCGCTTAACGCTAGTCTAGGCGACTCCATAGAATGCTGAGATAGCCATGATAGGGCGTTACCAGGCGTACTGCAAGGAATCAGAATGTCTCGGACAATTTTGGTACCACCTTCTCAATTCCGTAGCAATAAGAGGATTGGTAGGACCGGAGCGAGCCTTTACAGGTTTTAACTGTAGTGATCACAATCTTAACCTTTTATTCACTGCCTACTCTTTCTAATGGCAGGGTATGTTGCGAAATATAACTTCTATGATGCTGAGACATTTGCAGAACTCTGGCTCGCAGGTGTCTGCGGTGGGGAACGAACGCGTTATTGTCCTTTCCGGAGGTTAACGCGTTCACCAGCACACCATACGGGCCCTTGGTTTCTCCTGTCGTTCACCTAATTCTACCGATCACTGCCCTCAGCAATCATCCGTCAGCGAGATTGATCTGGGGAGCCCAAACCGGCAGTGAACCCAGTTAGGCTGAAGCTGTAGTGATCACAGCCTACAAACTCTACAATGCGGCTTTTCACGAATTTACATAGGATTACAACTATTAAAATTCTCTACAGTGTGTATATTCATTATCTACTTTTCGTATGGCATTTATTGATATATTCTAAACAAAAATTGTTGATGCGTTGGCTGCACTCACTTGCTTTGCTTGTATTCCAGCAGATCTAGAGCCATAACATCTAAAGAATTATTTATAGCTCCCTATGTTGAGTCCCCGAAGAGAATCGACTCGACCAGTATTCAAGAGATTAAAGGCGAAAGGAAAATCCTCACGCAGCTGCCAAAATACACGCACAAAGTTGGAAAACCTTGGTCTATGATGAATGCGAGGAAGCAAATACAACACAAGAGTGCTACCATCTTCAGGGTTGATGTGAAGGATGAGACATGTAATTAATAATAGCAATAATAATGAGCAATTATAATAATAATTTATTATTATTTAAAATGACTTATTATTATAATTGTTTATTACTATTGTTATTATGATGTTTGCAAAAGCACAAGAAACCATTGGTGAGTGCGAACAACAAACATGAAGCATAATAATAATAAGTAATAATAGTGGTAATAATGGGGCGCGTGTAGCGTAGTGGTCGGAGGCGCTCTGTAGTACACATGGGATCGATCCCCACGGGCCCAGGCTTACCAAGCCCTCCATCCCTCCGGGTCGGCGCATTGGTACCACACTTGCCTTCGGCGATATCAGCACTAGCTCGATACATCGGTATGCCACCGCGAGTAAGGTTAGATATACCTTCAATCACCTCCAACGATGCTTAATGAAGTCGAATGCGTAGCGCACCCCTCAGGGGTTGATCGACGTCGACGGTTTAATCTTTTGTCCTTTGATAATAACAACAATCAGCAACAGTAATAGTAGTAACAATAATAATAAACCTTTTGCTAGGTGAAATTGCAGCAGAGAGGAAGGAGTCATTGGGAGCATTTTTACCAACATGACCCACATATGACTCATTGCGTGAGCTGTCGCCATTAACCGTTTTCCCATTCGTCAGCCACACAAAATGAGGTGTCATCATCAGTGTATTAGTGACTCTTTCTACTTCTGTTCAGCAAACACGAGGTACTATTTTATTTCTTTATTTACGTGTAAGCTGAGGTACAAGCTGAGCTTTTTAGCCGAGGTTAATAGAAAGGCGGACGTGGGAGTGTATTAGTAATGTTTAATGGTCACAAGATTGGGAAAACAACAAAGCAGCGCAGAAAAAAGCACTGCATCACACTTCAATCAACTCGAAGGACTTCGATTTTTGCTTTGGCAGAACCGTGAACGACCTGCTAATCCCTACATAGCATAGATCCTTTCTAAAAGCATTCCTTATAAAATTACATTGGTGAAATGACCATCGTCAAACATATTGGGACGTTTTCGAGCATTAATGTCTTGAGATTTTCAACCGTATTACGAAGCTTTTGAAACAAAACTTCAACTGTCCTTTTTTGAACACTTGAATGACCCATCGTCACGAGTTGTGTAGGTCCAGCACTTTTCTCATTTATTTCATTTCTTCACTATCCAGTTCCTGTTTACACTATCTATTTACGACACAGCCAAAGCTGTTTAGAGCCTTAGAGCCCCATTGCAGTGGCTAACGAAGTTGCTCCATTGTTACGAGAAGGTTGTATGAATTGATGAAAAAGCTTTTGTAAATTCTCTATTGTAATGTCATACTCAGTGGAACACTCATAGAAAGCGGCTCTGAGGGAGGCGAAATCCGCTGAAACGTCTCTATTGTAAGTCTGTTGGTTAAGTTAACTCTTTAATTAAGTACTATGTTGTGAACTACGTTGCACTACTTTCTTTTTTTTATTTTTTTAGGCTTTTTTATCCGAATTTTATAGGCTTAAATCTCTTCGAGATAAACCGAGACATATTTTTATATTCAGTTCAGCTTGATGAAGTCGAAGATATCCAACTAATGCAATCAGTAGTTCGATCCCCGCAACCCAGTACATGAGTCTCTGAGGCTGCAAAATTACGCTCCGAGCCACAAGGGATGATGAATACTTGTGCTAAAGATCTGAAAACGCGCATTTGAAATGAAGCAGAACTCTAGCAAAAACTAATCACTCCGCCAAATATAAATCAACATCACTAGTCGGAAAACTGGGCGCTATAAGCTACGTTCTGGTAAAGAACTTTTGTGATGACCGAAAAGGAAAAAAGCAAATAGTTCACGAAGAAAATCATGTTAACAAACTCTGTTCCTCAGACGAAGAAGAGCCACCTGAAGAGTATGAGATGCTCACCAACGGATCACGAAATTGTGCCGGATGGGCTTCGGTTGTCTAACCATGGAATTTTATAATACATCCATCACCCTGCGTACTATATACAAACCGTGTTGAAAACTAGAAATCTGTGGCGACCGTCACATTCCCGTTGTCATAACTTTCGTCGGCTAGGAAAAAGCGTTTGACATTGTCATAGCAAATGTGATCCCTTCAGAGTTCGCTGACCAAGCGGAGAAAAATTATAAATAAGAACTACTGTTGATTACCACCCAAACTGCATTACAAACTTACGGCTAATTCGTCGGTTTTCTATCACCTCCATAAGAAAAGTGGTTCAATAGAGTGACACGTCTCGCAAAAATGGATTGCAGTAGACATAACGTGAATAATGACGTTAGTCAACCGGAGCGAATATATACGAGGAAAGAGCCCTATGAATGCTCTTTTCAGACGACATTTTCACCTTTTCGAACATCACTGAAGAAAAGACGATATCCAAGTTGTTCACTTAACAAACCAGAAAATAAACTTCTTGAAGGACTGCGTCTCGTAAACGAGGAAATCACTGCCGAAAAACAGATCAGAGAAATCCTTTCGAATAGATGTTGTTCACAGATCACTACAAATCGATCCTTGACACCAGCAGAAAACTGGTGTACTATTGGGATATTTATAAAGAAGTAAACAAGAGATTACCTCTTTACTTACTTCAGCAACTGAGAGTGGAGTCGTGATAAACCACTAGATTCGTATTTCGTTCACACGACTGGCCGTAAAGAAATTAGAGATTTTGCTTCAGATTTGTTGTAATCGAAGACCGATGTAACCGAAACACTACGCCTTCCAGCTAAGAATTAGCACCAGTAGTTTAGAAGTCTTTTTGTCGAAGGTTTGACACCTTCCAGGAAGAGCCTCCTGCATATTTATGGATACTGAAGCCGACATGACAATGCTTGTTTCTAGTATTGAAAGAAAGTGGGCGCTCGATTACGTGTGGTTAACGTCTGCGATTGGTTGAGTATCTATCGTTGGCTATGTTTCTTCACAAAATATTTCACTACCTTCTTGAATGTTCTGGTAATACGCAGACTTTATCGGATACTTTACTTCACTTCATATGGCGATCATTATACACGGCAACAATTTTCAGGAACTCACACGGCCTCTGCCCGGTAGTACGTTATGGGTGACATCGAAATTCACGCTCTCGTTAAGCTGAACACATGTAACGTTTGGAAATGTAAGAACTATTATTGAAAGAATAACAGAGAATCTTTCGTACCGCGTAGCTCAACAGCCAATCCAAGCATTCTCGGTTCACCATGGTGAACCTAATCATCAACTGACGTTCCTAAAAGTCATAAAGAATTTGCGTCCTTGTTTAAAGAAACCAATAAGTCTCTTTAATAATCCTCTCTTTTTATTTGGTCAAATGCTTCATTACCTATCTGGTTGAAACCTTTCTAACAATCAAGCAGCATACATCTTGGTGTTCATCTTGGTTGGCAACTAATAAAAGAAATTTAATTGCTTATTGAGTTGGATGGGCGCACCATTCGTAGAGGTCAGCGGGAAATTGCACATTAACCTGCTTAAATTACTGAGAATGTTGCTCAGACAAATTGCTTAAATCGTATTTCGTTCATATGAATTTCTGGAAGGAATTTGCAGATTTTACATCACATTTCTGGATCACCCTCCCAAAGCATTAACGGCTCATCGTAGCTGAAGGGTGTTCTTGGATGTCGGCCTGCGATGTAGAGTGAGGGGATTCATCCCCAGCAACACCTCCCAAGCTGGAAAGGAGTCCGGCGCCTCCATCAAAAAACCCAGTGAAGAATAAACCAATACCAGGATCCACCACCGCTCCGGTATCAAAGTAATCGCGCAGTGGCAAATCTTCCACCGATTCACAAGAGCGTCGTAACGACATGGGGCAGACTTTGGCTGGGCTCACTTCTGGACTCCATGGAACTACAATGGCTAAACCACGGACCACCCAAGTATTCAAGTATTTACGGATCACTAAAGCCAGATCGCGCGCAACCTAGATACTTCCACCATTGGCGCCATTTTTAAAAGATTAAAATCTTCTGATTCAATCGGTCGAGTTCTACGAGAACGAGCTTCCGGCATATTTATGAATAGTGAGGCCGATATGAACTCGGATGGCTCCAGTAACGAAAGCATGTAGACGCTCCTGTTTGTGTGAGTGAAGGCTCTGATTGGTTGAACATCGGTGTCTGTGCTCTTCCGAACAATATTTCACCACCACACCACGCGGGTCCTTCGTTTCGCCTGTCTCTCAGCTAGTTCTATCGATCTTTTGCCATCAGCAGCCACCCGTCAGCGGTATTGATCTGGGGAGCCCAAATCGGCAACGAACCCAGTTAAGCTGATGCTGCAACTAAATCACAATTTAAACTTATTATTTACTGCCTACTCTTTTTAACGGCAGGGTATATATTGCGAAATATAACTTTAATGATTCTGAGATATTTGCAAAACTCCGGACCACAGGTGTCTGCGATGGAGAACGAATGTGCTATTGTCCTATCCGGAGAGTAGAAGTAAGGGAGGCTCCCCAGATCAATCCTGCTGACGGGTGACTGCTGATGGCAAAAGATCGATAGAACTGGTTGAGAGACAGGCGAAACGAAGGACTCGTATGGTGTGGTGGTGAACGCGTTACTCCCCGGAAAGGACAATAGCGCGTTCGTTCCCCACCGCATACACCTGCGGTCCGGAGTTTTGCAAATATCTCAGCATTATTGAAGTTATATTTCACAATGTACACCCTGCCGTTAAAAAGAGTAGGCAGTAAATAATAAGTTAAAATATTTCACCATTTCACTATTTCACCACTTCACTACTAGTCAGTGTTCTTCTTTCTTTTCTAGTAGTGAGTAGAATATATAAGATACTTTGTTTCGTCACATATATCGATCATTATTAATCACAATAATTTCCACAAACTCACGTATCCGCCGCCTGTCTCAGGAACAACGTTTTCAATGTCGAGGTTGAGACCGTGGTCGAGCTGAACACAAACCCCACAGTGACAATAGAAAGCTGCACACTATTTTGTGCAGTGCTTAGAATTGTAAGCGGTTATTGAAAAAACGCAGGACAAGCTTCCGTACCGCGTATGTTATGAGGTGGTCCGTGCGCTCTGGCCTCACGTTGTTAAGCGTAACATCCACATAATGTACCTGAAAAGCCATCACGAATTTGTGTCTGTGTTCAAAGAGACTAATATGCCTTTTTGATATTCTGCACTTTCAATCTGTTTTAATTTCAGTTTAAGTTAAAGATTTCTTTATTACAAACAATGCTCTGCATTGTGTTGCTTGTACTGCTTTGCTACTTCTAATTGAAATGTGATGGCCTCATTGGCTTACGCTGTACATCGCTAATAGATGACAATTTTGCTCTATTTGTAAAGATTTGCTTCCTTTAGAATTCCTTTTACACCAAGAAGTTTTATTTGAGTATGTGAAGAGATTTCACTAATACTGAGCAGTGAATGGTATACGGAAAACTATGAAAAAGAGGAGCTGAACTGACCATGGTCGTAGTCCGAATCACCGCCAACCGCTGAACTGTCAACAGAAGAGAATGAGTCCAGAACTTCGTTACCCCTCCACCCACGCGGCACCATCAGTTCTGTTCCGACTCGTCACGACACGACGGTCTTGTGTGTCCTCGTCTGCACCTATCGACCCACGTTCAACAACTAACGTTCAACAACAGCGTTCCAAGTATTGATTTCGCTTCTAACCTTGATCCGCTTTCTCTTCTTGAAGAAAATATTTAGTGTACCTTTGCATTCCCAACGGCATGATAAAATGGACAAAGACAGAAGTTCTTCAAGTCAAGTTTGATCTTAACTAATACTTTAACCTTTTTTTCCACTGAATAATAAAATTATTCTAATATAAAATACGTCCAGGCTCTGAGGAAGGCGAAGTCGCCGAAACGTCAGCCATCGTTCAATAACATCAAAAACAACGACAACGACAACGAAGATCTGTACCAGCCTCGCGTCAGCTTAAGAAGATCAGTTTATAAGATCACATAAATAAATATAAAGAGAAAAGTGTTGTGAAGTTAATAGTCGAGAAATAGTCCAACGCACTCATTGATCAGTAAAAAGTAGCTGGAATAATTTATTACACGTAATCCTATTTCAACATAAACCCAAAGTCTCATTTATTAATGTCATGGTGCACTTCTGTAGATCGTGACATTGAGTGGTATTAGTCTGCATACGTGTTGCTGTATCCTTTATTCTTATACTTTTTTGTTCTTTGTCATTTACAAGTCGCATTTTTGACAACGAACTGTTGCAAAGTCTGAAAATGGAGAATAGACCCGAGCAGCATTCAACGAAATTCATAATTAGGGGAAAATCCTCAAGCAGCAGCCGAAGTCACACGTAAAAAGTTGGTTGGAAGACCGTCTTGGATGATGAATGCGAGGAAATGAATGGAATTCGAGAAGTGCTGGGATCCGCAGAGTACACGTGAAATATCGATCGTGTAAAAAAATTATCATGCCAACAATCCTTTAGCCTTATCATACCAATGTACACTCAATCGGCACAAATGAGATACTGACACACGCCCTTGTGCATGCAAAACGGCAACATGTACAATTTAACAGCGAACGAGAAACGTGGTACGAGTGTGGCTAAACCATGCACTCGGAGGCAAGGCAAGCTCTGGCTTCTTCGTCCCTTAAGTCTCTCAAAAAACTGTTCTTTGTATGGACGGTCTGGCAGCCTGCTACTCACAATGCTACGTTTTGCATCACTAGAGAGGATATGGGGTTGATAAAAAAAGCTCTCGGCATCGATCTATCCCTGAGGTATGCGCCATGCATTCGACTTCATTAAGCATCGTTTAGAGGGGATTGAATGCATAACTATCCATTGCAATGACTCGTGGTGGCCTACCGATGTATCGAGCCAGTGCTGCTATCCTCCCAAACAAGTCTGATACCAATTTGCTGACCCCGCATGGATGGAAAGCTTGGTGGGCCATGGACTTGGGGATCGATTCCACGTGTGTGTTGCAGGGCGCCTTCGACCGCCGCGCCGCACGCGTTCCAAGTGAAACATAGTGGTTAATAGTTGCCAGGATCGACTTTCTATTAACCTCGGCATTGGAATATGAATGTGTCGTTTTCTTGTTCAGCAATCGCGAGGTTTTTAAACAGCATACATTTAGTTCGTATTTTTGTTGAGCAAACGCGAGGTGTTATTATTCTTTATTCACGAATGAGCTGACGTTTCGGCGGATTTCGCCTTCCTCAGAGCCTGGAAAGGTCAAGTTGATAGCAATCTACTCGGCCAGACGCTTCCATAACCAAACAAAGAAACCCCAAACCAAGATTTCAATCACTTTGAACACAGCTTTGCAAACCCACCGCTTCCTATGAGGTTTCCACTAAGTATGTCACGTAGAGACCAACCACACAGAACTCACATGGAAGTATAATGTGCCCCTCACATCAGAAAAGCAGTTTTATATACTGCCCTATATCACGCGTGATAATGAGGCATTCTTCCCTGCGGTTCATTTTCGAATTTCTGGAATTAATCCAGAGTGCCTCGAGAGTTTTTCGCGCCTGTGTTCTTGATTCGCGTGCGAGGATCGTGACACATACCTCGAAGTCGTCCCCGTTATGTCTCTGGGTCCTATGCGTGCCTAGCGGGGTATTTGGTCTATTTTTGCCAGCTAGGTGTTCTTTCATGCGGACACAGAGGGGTCTACCCGTTTCGCCAATGTATTCGTCACCGCACGTCTTACAGGAGATCAGATAAACTATACCCGAGCTCATGCAATCACCGTCTCTACCACTGGGGCAAATTATGCAATTTTGAGTTGCGCATAGACGGTCATATAGGCGGTTGCTAACTAGCTGGCGCAATGCCGAGGTTAATAGAAAGTCGGTCGTGGCAGCATACATTTACTTCCATAATGAAAACACAGTACAATACAACGCTAGCTGACGTTTCGGCAGTATCGCCTTCTTCAGAGCCGCTTTTTTTTTTCATAACTTCCAATGAGGAAGTTTAGAACAGCTGATGCGACTATAATCAGCTGTTCTAAACTTCCTTATTGGAAGTTACGAAAAAGCGGTGGGTTTTTTCGAGAAGTTGTTGATCGTGCAATTACCGAAGAGTTTTTCGTCTCTTTGTAAGTGTTATTGAAGCGTTAGGCCTAGTAGATTGTACATCAGTATACCCTTCCAGGCTCTGAAGAAGGCGTTACTGCCGAGAGGTCAGCTGGCGTTGTATTGTATTGCGTTTCTCTATGGAAGTAAATGTATGCTGTTTAAAAACCTCGCGATTGCTGAACAAAAAAACGACACATTCATAGTGGATAATATTCCCTAGATCGACTTTTTAAGAAACCTCTGTATTTATTGAATTAACTGTTCTTTTTCAATGTGCAAATACGAGGTTGGTATTATAGAATTTATTAAAATACAATAGCTGACGTTTTGGCGATTCAGAGCCTGGAAAAGTCACATTTGTGAGTAGTCTATTCAGCCATACACTTTCATAACTTTAGCAGGTAGGATTTGTCACTTAAATTTTTATTCGCATGACAAACAGCTTCATTTACACACCCTCCATTTTACCCGATGTAAGTCTTTCAGCTGATTGATGGAGAGCAGTCGCACAAAGTAATAAAGTGCGAGGAATGCGTCTGCGGCAGGTCACAGAGTCGGCCTGAGGTATGGCGCGAGGTCACGCGTGATAACAAGACTCTCCGCCGTGCAGATCATTTTTAAATTTTTAGAATTAATCCATAATGCTTCAAGTGTTTTACTGGCTGGCTTATTGGATTCCTGTGCGAGGATAGCGACTTCCACTTCAAAATCCTCTCCGTTTTGTTCCTGTGTACTGTGTGCTCTTAGTGGAGTATTTGGTTTAAATTTAAATTTACCAACTACGTGTTTTTTTAAGCAGGCGTGGAGTGGCCTCCTCGTTTCAATAACGTATTAGTACCCACGTGCTTCACAAGAGATTAGGTACACCGCACCCGAGCTCATGCAATTACCATCTCTACCGTTAAGGCATATTATGCAATTTTTCATTGTACACAGACGCTCGTGTAGGCTGTTACGAAGCAGCTAGGGTCTTAGAATGTCTGATGGTATTCCTATCATTTTTACAAAATTTTCTAGACTGGCCTTCTTAAGCAACGTATAGGGCAAAATGAACGGGGCATTCTTTACGTCAGAATTATAGTTTAGGAGTGTGGTTCCTCCTCTCTGCCTATAACATGGAGTTACAGTTTCGTCGCAATTCTAAATGGCTATTTGCCGCTCCAATTTTCCTTCTGCTCTCTACGTGTTCATACGCTGGTTCCGGTAACACAATTCTTACAGGCGCCCTTTTGGTGTGAGAAGGGTGAGAGGGTGAAAGGAGAGGTGATGGACCACTATGTCCTTACTACTTGGTTCTCGATACCATTTTGTAATGTAGCTGTCTGTTTTCGGATACGTTAATTTGGACGTCCAAAAATGGAAACCTTTTTTCGGTGTCTCTCGGGTGAATCTTATGTACTCCGACTGTTCACTCACTAAGTCAAAGCATTTGTCCACCTTCTTTTGTGTGGAGCAGATGACAAAACAATCACCTATATACCTATATATATACCTACAGCAAAGTAATGGTCGATGATCGACAGCTGGTGCTTCCACATTAAACACAAGAACAATGAGAAGGGTTGGCGCCAGTCGCTGCCCATTGCCAACTTTCTAATTTGTTTGTCATATATCCCGTACCATCTGTACATCGAGCAGTTTAGGCTCATCTTTAGGGGAACCATGAGCTCCTGAATCGAGAAGTCGTACATTTTCATTAGTCCTTCGTGTTCAACGAGAAACTCGCAGATGGTTTGCATTGCGGAGATATTCGACACGTTAGTGTATAGGGCCGTAACGTCGAAGGTCTCCATAATGCATGCGCTGTTGGGGCGCGCGTTACGGAGGCGATCTAGGAGGATTTGGGTATGTGTGCTTAAGCAACTGGATGAGAATGAGGTTCATATACTTTTCTTTTTGTGGAGCTTATTTTTTCAAAAATAGTGGATGATAGTTTTTATGTTAAATTAAAGGGAACAAGTATGTCTAAGCGATCTAGCCTTGTGTATCTAAGTGCGAAAGCCAATTTGATGAACGATTTCGCATCAGGATTGAGCAAAAATAAGTCAGCAGCTTGGGGAACCTTCAAGAGCATCGAGGATGTAGTGAGAAGGACTAGGAGCACGCCATTCCCTTACCTCAATATTCTTCTTGATCTACGAGCGCATCGGAAACCTCGTCTCTACTTAAGCAGGGTGAAAACCACTCTCGTTCAGAACGCGCAGTTTTATAGGACGATGCCGAAATCCTGTATCATGTAACTGACAGAGAACAAACATCAATTGGAAAAGGTTGTTCTACGACATGGCAAAACAAACTGCCTTTATTTTTTGACTTCACATGTAAGACGTTAATGAAGTTTAAAAATGAAAAATGTGATGTGTCTGAGCCATGAGAAGGCTACAAATGTTGAACTTTGCTCAGAATCTTCTGCCCTTATTTTAAGAAAAGAAAATAATCGTTCCTAACATTATAACCGGTACCTTATTGAGTCACTGGAGTGGTCACGAAAACTACGCTACATTGGAGGTTTACGATCAGGGTTTAACCTTTTGCAATCACGATAATTCGCTCCAGTTCTACTAAACCATGAAATTATTACATTATGAAATAATTGTAATTAAATCAGTAAAGTGTTTCATAGACTTCGTTAGCAACTCGATCTCATGTCTCAAAATTTAACCTTCAGGAGGTGATTAATCCGGCCAACAGAATTCTTTCTCCACCAATATATTCCTCGCCATTTTCATCCATAAGTAAATATTTTTCAACGTTTTCTCTTGTTGTAAAGGAAAATATTGAGTAGAAAACCAATTATTTAAAATATCTTTAAAGGCTTCGTCAGGATCAGTTTTCAGGCTATTCAGGCTATCTTAAACACCAACTTTTGCTAGACCTCGGTAAGAATGATAAGCAATTATCTATTGATAGAAGTGTAGCCTTTCGTCATTTCACCTCTAATCGAGTATATTCACTACGAGTCGGAGCACTGCATTTGAACTCAGTCGTTGAAGACCCGAATTTTCTTCTAGCACCTTTTAAGTGTTCCACAATATCGGAATTACCAGTGATTCACGAGATTTTTCAGTTTTGGCCATTGAGGCGCAATACCATGAGCGCAATTTAATCTCAGATATCAAGGATATTTGAGGTGTGTATCTAAAAATCGACCACGTACCGTGTTGAAAACTCAAACACAATAGACGAATTTTCAAACGGGGACTTCCACTGTCGGCTACTGGTGAAAACAAGCTTTGTACTTTTTCAATACATCCATTCATTTGCGTTGCAGAGTGAATAGCCGATTATGTTTATGCCTGACCTATATGTCTATATGCATTAAATATTCGGGGGCACATATTTTCACCTTAGTCGCTTCAAGAATAGGAAATCAATGGCTTATTCGCTCTAACAATGCTGCATGGCAAAATGGTTTGCGGAAGTACCATACTGGCAGCGACGCTTTTTACATGTCGAATTTGTTCATCTTAAAGTTTCTAGAAAACGAAGTGGAAGATTGGCGAAAAACTTCAGCCACATAGTTTTCCAAATAATCTGATTTCTTAGGCAAAGACATAAGGAATAGTGTGGGAGAGAGCCTATGAAGACTTCTTACATTAGTACGTTGATGGATATGCTAGGAAGGAGTGTGTTACTAACCACTGTCTTTTCATAGAATTTCTGCATATAGCTTTTGCTCAAGTTATTGGCTATTTGAAGTAAATGTAAGTACTTTAAAAATAACACATGCACATTTATATTTATTATTTCGATTTATCAAGTACTACAGTCAATTCTTTTCGGCCATCTTTCACCGGTGGCCATATCCACGATATCCTCCTCGCGATCTTACTTCTCCAAAACCCCGAGCGCGGATCATAGAAACACCATAGTTGGCATCAGCAATCACTCCTGAAAACTCTGCTCTAAACCTGTAAAAAAAAGTGGAGAAAAGCATATGAGGAAGAAATAAGCAAGGAAATGAGAGCTTGACTCACATGCGTATTTCCAAGTACTGTAACAGAATATAATATTTGAACGTGCAAACAACTTTTATTATGTAAGCGACTCTGATCTTATAAAGAAGGTAATTGAACAAAAAAAACGTAGACGTGGGAGATCCGTTGAACTTTGGGAAGCGTTCCTCATTGGTGACAAAATGATTGGCTTAGCTGAGTCTTCTCGTGCAAGAATCCTATGAATATCACATCGAAGTCCGGAAATCGCCCTCTTATAATTTAATAACGAGGCTTTTATGGTAAAAGCGGTTCGGCGTTTGCATTATTTGCACATCACTAGGTAACTCGATCACACGAATCATCATCAATTTTAAAATCGTTTCCCAAGTGTTTGTGTGGTTTGCAGGACTTTTAACACAGATTTCGTTAGAATTTCTCAAAACGACGAAGAGTAATTTCACTCTCAGCAACCGCATGTTTTTCGTTATTTTTCACCCTTCGTATTAATAAGTAAAGGTTTTACTATAAATCTGGCAGTTTGGCATTGCTAAAAGTTTGCTAGAAAAATGCATCTTCTCACCATGAAGCGGCCTCCCATGGCCACCTCTAAATGAGGAAGCACCAGCTAGTAGACAGATAAACAGAAGAATAGAGAAGAAAAGCTGCATTTAATCTGTAAGTGTTTTTAAAGCTGCTGAAGGAGCACTCTATTATGGATTGTTACAAATAGGCTGAATACTAACCTGTGTAGCGATGTGAACGAAACTGCGTGCTGAATGGCTAAGTTGTCACGCCTCCTTTGCGAAGAAATCCGAAAGAGGTTAAAGCATGCTAAATCTCTTACGTGATTTTTTGCAGCTCATTTTCTCGTTTAAAATGCAACACCCTTGATGAGTATTGTTACGCATGGTGAGAAAAATGGACGACTTACATTGCATCATGCGCATTTCATTTATGGCGCTCTACTTTGATACATTCTCATTAGACTTTTTCTTTTGATTCGATAGTTGAACAACTGAGTGAGATCCAGCGCTCACCTTGAAAAGTCTCCTTTACTTGTCAAGCTGCAAAAATCATTTTTCGGAATTCTTAATTTTTTGTCGAAAAACTTCTGCTGTCCAAGAACGTCCACATCACATAAAATGTTGCTAGTGAGGAGGATACAACGATTTTTAGCCTGGACAGTGAATTTAAACGCTTGGAGATGTGAATCGCTTCTATAAGATGATAAATTATTGAGGAGACTTCTTCAGAGTGCTCGTTGGCTAGTAAGTTTCAACACAGCTTGATTTTAGAAAAAGTTATCGTATATTTTTTTCAAAACCTTTTCCTGATGTGTTAAACGCAATACTTGCTTACTTGATACTTGAACGGCCCGTCCTCACTGGTTGTGCCAGCCCCAGTATAATCACCACTTCTCGGAGATTTGCTTGCTGGTTGAGACATTGTGGTTTCTTGGAATCCCGAGGCCAGCCTGGCCAAAGTCTGCCCCAGGCCTTCACACCCACGGGCAGTCCAGCCCTCGTGGATCAGAGGGGGGATTTGTCACCATGCAACTTTGATACCAGGACGGTAGCGGATCCTGGTATTGGTATTGATTTACTCCTAGCTAGGCTTCCTGATGGAAACGCCGGACTCCTCAGCTTGGGAGACCCTGCGGGAAGACGAATCCTTCCGCTATACATCGCAGTCCGACACCCAGGAACACCTATCATCCACGATGAGGTAGAAAACCGTTGAGAGAAAAGCAATACTTGAAAACGTTTATTTTGCAATACGCACATTATGCATACGAATAATTTAGAATCGCATGCAAAACTAAACAGGATTTTCATTGCTACGCATCAGTACTTTTCACCAAGAACAATGTCTTCTGAACGTTAGCCGCTGCTCAGATTACTCAGAGCGTCTAGCTGGGATGCGCTACTCAGATTTCCAAAGGCTATCTCATCTTCGAGATCCAGGAGAATAGACATCGATAGCGACGAGTAGAGGGACTGATCACGTAATAAAAAGCACAGAAGACAGATGGAAGAGAAGAACAGTGAAGTGAACGATGACGGAATGCGAGCGACCCTTTATACGACAACCTAAACAGGAGGTGAGCGTGTTCACGGCTAACACAAAACATCTACATTTGGAGAAAGAAACGGTTTCGGGATTATGGAATGTGCTTGATGGAAGTCACCATGTTGAAGCAGACCACCACCATGGACGACCATTGCATGAGAAGGAAGCGAATGAGAAATGTGCTCAGGCCACACTACTGCTGCCCATTGCCATACAAGTGTCCGAATAAGTAAATAAGTATCTGCACGAGCCTTACAAACCGACTCTTGCTCAACCTGGGCCCATCAACATAATTTGTCGTTTTGTGCTGCTTACAGTTTACACGAGATTGGTACGATTTTTTAATTCGGCTGGCTTTTCGACTCTTCGTGTTCTTCAGAGTGTGATTATTTAAGTTAATTTCAACAGCTGTTCTTCGCTGCATTATTCGTTTCCACAAATGTATCGAGTCGAATCTTCTGGTGTGGCTCACCGCTCAAGCACTTTCGAATGTTCGAAACAGTGTTCGGAAAATGTTCCTTACAAGCACACTCTTTTGTGTTAAGTGTGATGACAAAGGTAATGAAACATGCCTTTGTTACCTGGCCTTCGGGAACCACTTGGTGATTTAGCAGTTTTGAATAAGTTGATTTGAATAATCAGAAAAGGAAACCAGTTTCCTTCTGTTTCTTTTGGATAAAATATACGTACTCTAATCGCCCAACATTTTAAAATTTTCGTGCTTTTCCTTCATCTCATTCTTTGGGTAGATGATGAGACGACCGCGGTTGCATAGACAGTACAGTAGTGATCGAAGATCAAGCACCAGTGCTTCTATAAAATTGCGTCTTCTTCTTGAACAGATACGAGCTTGTAATGACAAGATATATTCAGTACTAGCAAACGTTTCGGCGGTTTCTCGCTTTCCAAACCTGGAAAGACAAAACTGACGATTCTTTATATTCTTGCTGAGCAAATCCGAGCCGTTATTATTTCCTTATTTACGCACAAGCTGACGTTTCGGTGGATTTCTCCTTCCACAGAGCCTGGGAAGGTTAAGTTCACCGCAATTTACCCAGCCAAACACCTCTGTAACCAGACAGAGAAAGCACCAAGCCAAAATTTCAATCACATTGAACACAGAACAGCTTCTATGCACACTCACCGCTTTCTGTGAGTCTTCCACTGAAAATGTCACGTGGTGACTAACCTCACAGAGCTCAGACGGATTAAAATGGCACACTCACCGCGTTAAGAGGAATGACTCTCTTTGAGAGTGTGCTCTCGCTACTATAATGGGTTTACGTTTCTCACCAGCACACCATGTTTTTAAGGAAGCTTTGTGTAGGATCGCATACAGGCTGCATGAGCTTCAAGGCTGACTCCTTTTCAAAGTCAGCTCGGAGATATTGAACAACAATGAAAAACAACAAATTTGGGCAGTACCACCGTCTCCCTTTCCTCAAGCCTCCTTCAGACAGCGAAATTCTAACGGCGATCTGAACATCAAGTTCCGTATGCTTTTATACAGAACTTCAAATTCTTTGCCACTATCGGGAAAGAAGGCTCAGTTCCAACATCACATTATACGGTTGGTTCAGCGGACTAATAAACTAAAAATGCATTCGCCTATCAGCCGTAATAATGCTGAGAAAGTTTGCAGAACTCAGACCCTAATGCACATTGGAACCTGTGGTCAGTCTTTACAGATGCTCACTTCTAACCGACTGCTCTACCAAGACCATTACTCTGTTGAAGTCTGAGTTTTCCTAATACCCAGTATCACTGTGGCTATATTTAACACGATACTTTGTCATGAAAAAGTATTAGGGAGTAAACAAAAGTTGTACATTGCAATTTCGACTACAGCTTCAGCTTAACTACGCTCAACTCCGACTTATGCATACCAGATCATTCCTGTTGAGCGTTACGCAAATGAGCACAAGAATATTTGCAGAAACAGTTCAAATGGAATAGGTTGCTGATCATGTGGAACAACTGTATCTGCTCATCAAGATTCATGTGGGGTAGACAGATTACTCGCCAACCGTAAAGAAGCAGTTGCTTAGAACGTATTTCTAATTTTTCTCATGAAGAATCTTCGTGGTCTGCTTTCTTAAGACGGATACAGAATGAGTGTTAAGCATTTTCATTTTTTGAAGATGGGAGAAATCATCGAGTTGAGAGAAAAACGGAAAATTTAGAAAAACAAGATTTAACTAATTCTTGGAATTCGCTCTTGAATAAAAGCAGGCCAACTTGCTGATGTGCCACTCCATCCGATAGCACTTCTTACATTTCTGTAACCCTTCGTTGCAAGGTAGCAAAAACTTCTGAATTACTGTTGTGAAGAATTCGCAAACTGAAACCACGAGAATGTGCTTGCCCAGCTGTGAGGTGCTCTAGTAAATTAAACGAGATAGCTAACAATCGATAAAGCACACTATCTGGATGAGTCCCACGTTTGTGCGGAACAGCAGCCGATCCAACGCGAACAAATCCCGCAATGTCAATGGAAAAATAATAATCTTGATAAAAATAGTGGATCTAGAGATACATGCAAAAGATCGTTATTATTCTTAATACACACCTCAAAATACAAATGCCATTTCATCCTCTTGGCGAACCACTGACCTCTTAAAATACTTTAAGTATTTTATCTTCCTTAGTTTTCTTCTAGTCAACTGATCATTATAATGCTGATTTTGACTGTTTTCAATAAATTCTCACTCGAGATTGAGACCACTTACATTTACTGACGGAATTCAAATAGAGGTATTCGGTTTAAAAAAGTTCCACCTTCCTTGTGAAGGTAGGGCTTTAATGTACGCGACTTATCGACCTCTTCAGTGAGTTACAGTGCAATTCCTCGTCAGTGTGCGCTATCCAAGAATATGACAAGTCGGCGATTTAGAGAAATCAGGTTTGCATCATTTTGTTCGTAGTGTACAGCCAAGATGTTGAAACTAACATGGGTGAAAGCTCATTAGCCCTTTCATTCACGTATTTCTTATCAAAACCCCTTAATTGTTCAGTATTTTCAGGCACTTGTTTATTGGCGTTTATAGATTCAGGCTTGCTAATCAAAGCGCGATTCAGTTTTAGTTGAACTGAGAGAAATGTGCCTGTATCTTACTGGCACACTGCAGAATAATTCCACGGACTGACTTTCCATTATCTTTGACATTAACCAACAGGATAATGTGTTTTTGATAAGCAGGCGCAAGGTTGCCAATCTAATAGAGAAGGTGCAGTCAGTGTGAAACGTTCGTCACTGTGGAATGAATATTGCTTTATCAGTTTCGTGTCTGCTTATCGAGAACCTATGAGTTTACCTTCAAACCGACCGTCATTTAACCACGGTAGTGAAATAATCAGCAAGTTTTTAATTTATTGAGCCTACACGAGGTTGATAAATTTGTTTATTTCGGCTAACGTTTCGACGCCTTCTTCTTCATCAGAGCCGACGATCCGAGTCGATGGTCTACAGTTGTTCGTTACCTCGATGTGGCGTCTTTGTTGTCGTACCAAAACCGGATCTTCTTGAACACCGTACAAAAGGAGTTTAAAAATATAAATTTATATTTATCTTCGCTTTTTATTACAGTCCATTTATCTGCGTCGAAATGAATTTAAAAAGTGCGAAACAATGTGCAGGTTTTCTGCAAATGGTGACGTCTTGCAGTTCTTCAGTCGTTCTTTGCAACACATTGCACGATAAGGGTTACCTGCACGATATCAGCAACTACCGCCCAATTTTCTTACTTCCCGTCACCAGTACACTAGACGAAGGACAGCCATGTAAGCAATCAGGCTTTCGAGAAGTATTCAGGACGGTTGATCGCATCCACAAAGAGAGAGATCTTATTGAAGTATCGTGAGAATACCGGAGATCGCCTAATCTCACTTTCATCGATTTAGAAAGAGCTTTCGACTCGGTTGAGATAGAGAGGCCTTGGAAGTACTGCACAACCAGGGAGTACCTACGCAGTTCATAAACATTCCTCGCGAGCGGTATAAAACTTTCACAGTCATCATAGAACCATTCTACAATGACATTAACATTGACCTCAAAATAGTCGTTATGCAAAGTGACACCATCTCGCCCACCGGAATCTCATGTGAATATCTGAACATGAAAACATAGGAGTGAAAATCGATTGTGGACAGTCAAGTCATCTTCGCTTTGCTGAAGACATCGTTGCTATAACAACAAACATTACCCAGGCGGAACGAATGCTTACTGACATTGATCAAGCCTGAGGACAAATTTTTTTTCGACTAAATCTCTCAAAAACGATCCTTATGAGAGACTAATTGGTTATTTATATCCCATTCGCGTTCAGCGGAATGAATATCTCTCAGTGCTTTAGCTACGTCTATCTAGGTCTGGAAACCAACATGATGAACGGCTTAGCTCCAGAGCTGATCAGAAGGAAACGTGCTGCTTGGGAGCTTCCAATAGCATCGAGGATGCAGTGAGGAGAACAAGGAACACTCGACTTCATTCCCACCTTTCGAGCCCATCATTTTTTTCCTTAACGTAACTATCAGAACCCGGGTCACTGCGCAAGTAGGATGAAAGTTAACTCAGCGTTATTGAACAAGCAGTCAAAAGGATGATGGCAGGAGCATCCCCTAAAACACAAGTGAGGTGAAGGACCTGCAGCTACGATTTTGCCAATGATGGGAAATCAAAGCCGTTTTTCTATACCCTATACTATCGAAGATAAGGTGGTCCGGACGCTTAATTCGTATCAACAACAAACTATGAACAAGAACCGTTAGTGACTAGGTTCCTCGGAGCGTGACACGCACTGCAGGATGACCTCTGGAGCGATGGACGAAAATTTTAAGAGAGAATATAAGGGTCAACAAGTCGAGCGAACAAAACCTATTAGGTTACTCTTGCACACGACAGGAAGAAATGTTAGATTTACCATTGCCCGCTCAAATCACTCGATGAGCAGCGGGACGGCAGGTTACACGTGAAAGATGATTCTTTATTTGCATGCTATGTGGGAAATATTAACAGACTACTTAAACCGTTTAGACCACTTTTACAAAAAGGAGATGTAGAATTGAAAATTTCGCTAGAATATTTAAGTGATTACCATAGGATGCAGGAGTTATAGCAGTAATACATAACCTCTATCTTAGTACGCATTGCTAAATTCAGCATGCAGCCGTTAATCTGGAAGAGAAACAAAGACATTTATAGTCTGTGGTATACAGTAGCATTAGAATTTGATATCTCCTGTAGTATTTACTATTTAATGGCCTTCAACTTCACCACACTATCCTCATAGTGTCAATGGTGCAATAATTGTTGACATGCGGCCTGATGAACTTCATTAGATCGTAGATATGTGGACTTGCTAGGTATAAAGGCGACATTCGTTTCTAAAAACTATGCCACAGTAGTGATTGCTGGAGAGGTAATTTGTGTCAACTAAAGAAACTAACCATGGTGACATCAAAAGAGGTTTAGCTCAAGTCATCGCTGAATATTGTGCCCTGGCTGTTGGTCTCCTTGCGACATGGCTGTAAATACTAAATGAGAACCACGGCAGTAAAAAGATATTTGCAATATGGATTTACTTCATCTTTTCTCTAAGAACACGTTAGATAAAAGAATGATGGAAAAAAGAATGAAACTCTATCAAGGTTTGCCGTAATAGGAAAATTCACCAGGCGTCGTTTACTTAACTGTCTGGAGTATGCCGTGATTCGCGCTAGTCCACCGACTTACCGAGTCAATGCTGCTATCCTCCCACGCAGGTCTGTTGACGACTTGCCTAACCTGGAGAGATGAAGCGCTTGAGAAGCCAGGGGCACTGGATCGAACCCATACATATTGCAGGGCATCCGTAACCATTGGTCATAAAATCGGAGGCCGGCATTGAAACTATCGCTTTGATCCCCTCCACCTAATTCCTAGACATACCACTCCACCTGATTCCTAGACATATAGAAGAGATCGTCACACGACATAATATTGTGCTGGAAAAATTCTTGAGGAGAAGGCAAAGATACGTCAGTTAGAATGACGTTTCATAGCTGTACTACGAGATATTCATTGGAAGACTCATAGAAAGCGGTGAGTGTGCAAAGAAGTTATTCTGTGTTCGATATGATTGGAATCTCGGTTTAGCGTTTTCTCTGTTTGGTTATTTTGTTTTGAAGATGTTTGGCCGGATAGATTGCTAACAGCTTGACGTTTCCAGGCCCTGAGGAAGGCGAAATTCGCCGAAACGTCAGCTTGTTCCTGAATAAAGAATAAAATAACACCTCGCGTTTGCTCAACAAAAATGTAAAGAATTACTTCAACATTGCCGAGGTTAATAGAAAGTCGGTCGTGGGATGTACCACGACAGTTTCGCCCAGTTTTGCTTTAAAGTTTTTCGACATCTCTAATCCTTTGTCAAGTCACCACCTCTTTCGATGCGTTGATTGACAGAGAGATGGGCAAAAAGTAGGATATTTACACAATCTACATAAAGAGATGTTACGAAAGATAAACGATACTTCAGTTTTGCGAACGTCGATAGACATCTTCAAATTCAAAATTAACATAATCTCGAAAAATTTGAAGCAAGTCATTTAGCAAATAAACTTTCCAAAGAACAATATCTAAGCAATAAAAAAGTACTTGAAGAGGTTAAATGTTTGGCTATCTCTCATTTGGAGGAGCAATTAAAGCAGTTGCTTCAAAAACACCAATATGTATTTTGTCTGCAAAAAAGAACTATTGCAATTAATAAACGAGTTTTCAATTTTCTGAATTTTTACTTAGTGCATATTCGTTTTTCATGGCAGGGCATTATTTGAGATGCAACCACAGGCTCAGATAAGCGCAAAACCAGTAACCTTCGGGTGCTTCGAACCTGGCATTACACTTTCTGGGGGCTCGCGTGTTATGCAACCATTGTATTAAATATGCGTGATTTCTTCGAAAAATACGAAGAAAGCGACTTTAAATCATTATAAGAGAAACATCAAAGCTTATACCTAGGCCAAAAATGGAATTATATTTGGTTCTAGCTCGCGATTTGCCGCTGGCTTTTCCACACAGAGTCGCATCAGCGGCAGCGGTGGTGTTGTGAGCCGAAAAGTACAGTCTGCCATAATTTCATAAAGGACCAAAAAAGGTAGAAAAAAAGCATTTTATCCTTGTTTCATGATTAACTTTAAAGTAAAGCCTTAGTGGTTAGAACGAACCACTCCACCATTTTTTTAGTATTAGAATTATACTCTAGGATTCCATGAGCGTACAAAATAAGGATGATTAATGAAAAGTTAAGGAAATGACTGCTATGATGCCGATTGGAAAGGCATTATTATATGTCATTATACCCACTTTATGTTATCTATCAAAAATGTACCACAGGATGGCCAGAGATCTCAATCTACTCGTGTCATGGGATACCTTTCACTAAAATTAAACAACAAAATAACTCGGTCAATATCACAAGAGTTAATCACATTTCATAACACGTATTGCTTAACAGCGGTTTCTAATGGCTACGAAACTGTAGCTCGGGATAGGTGTAGGGGTAATCCTAGGCCGCCAAACGACAACTCTAGCTGTAGAAAGGTCCCGTTTATCATATCCTTTATCTCAAATGATATAAGTACAGCTATAAAACGCTGCTAAA
Source organism: Angiostrongylus costaricensis (assembly GCA_900624975.1). Lineage (NCBI taxonomy): Eukaryota > Metazoa > Nematoda > Chromadorea > Rhabditida > Metastrongylidae > Angiostrongylus > Angiostrongylus costaricensis. The sequence continues at coordinate 2,935 of UYYA01004007.1, read as the reverse complement.
GAAGGGCGGGTCTAGAGAATTCGTTAAACGTAGTTGAAATTCCACCGAGTACTCTTAGGCGCCCGCTAGTTGGTAACCGCCTATATGATCGCCTATGTGCAACGCAGAATTGCATAATTTGCCCTAATGGTAGAAACGGTGATTGCATGAGCTCTGGTATTGTTTATCTGATCTGCTGTAAGGCGTGTGGAGACGAATACATTGGCGAAAGAGGTAGACCTCTCTGTGTCCGCATAAAAGAACACCTAGCCCGCAAACGTCTACCAAATACGCCACTAGGCACGCATAGGACCCAGAGACATAACTGGGAAGACTTTGAAGTACGTGTCACGATCTTCGCACAAGAATAGAGAACACAAGCGCGCAAAACTCTCGAGGCATTCTGGATTAATTCCAGAAATCCAAAAATGAACCGCAGGGAAAAATGCGTCAGTAACACTCGTGATATTGGGCAGTATACAAACCTGTTATTCTGATGGGAGGCGCACATTACGCTTCCAAGTGAATTCTGTGCGGTCGGTTTTCACACGACATACTCAGTGGAAGACTCATAGAAGGCGGCGAGTGTGCAGATCTGTGTTCAATGTGATTGAAATCTTGGTTCAGCGTGTTCTCTGTTTGGTTCTGGAGGTGTTTGGCCGAATAGATTGCTGTCAACTTGACCTTTCCAGGCTCTGAGAAAGGCAAAATCCGCTGAAACGTCAGCTTGTTCGTGAATAAAGAATAAAACGAACACCTCGCGTTTTCTAAACAAGAATACGAAGATTACTTGATCAATGCTGAGGTTAATAAGAAGATACCTTGGGAAACACAATCTTGGGTACGACGCCTGTCGCCTGCTCAACTGCTTTCGTATTCGAAATACGCCTTTGAACAGAAAGAGTGAACTCAATCGTCGACTCCAGAAAATCAAAATTGCACCTTGGCGGGATAAGATAATTTGCACTTTACACCCGAAGGCTTATGGATTAAAATGAATTTTGTTGCACCAAAAAAGTTTAGTATCAGCTGAGATATGTTGGCTGAAAACGAGATCTAAACGATGTTTTCGCGTCAAATGCATTGCATCTAATGTATCTCGTGCGCTATATATTAATTGGATAAATGAGGAACTTGCTTGGCTTCAAACAGCATCCGAGCCACCCTATGCTTGTGTGGCACAGCACCTCTTACCAATGCACCGTCGCAAACATTTAACATTTTCTAAAACTAAAACGTAGTTTTTCAAATAAGCGAAAATTTTAATTTTCAAAGGTCTTGGACGATCACCTGTTTCCGGATGATTCGAATTAATCGCTCATGGTAAGCACTGGGTATAGTACTTTCTTTCACAAAAACATATAAACGACCCCTTGTCACTCCTTAGCTTCACGACAGTTGACGATTTCTGAAATGAAAAGAAAACCTCTTTCGTAGCATTCCTCACTAACGAATGTGCATCCTTGCTACCTGACCTCATTCCGTATCCGCATTCACACTTATAACTGGCCTATCTGAGACGAAGTGAGCGTAACTGTTAAAATAACGCTCACTGTTATATAACCCTTTGAAGTGTCAGATTTGTTCCTTGCAACATTAGTGAAGCAGAACTGTTCTCCACCCCGATTTTCCAATTCTAAATGAGTAATCTTGAAGCTGAACGGTTTTCTATACAAGCGGTAGAATTGGGACCATTATTACAGAAATGATCGTGTTTGAAACTTTTTTCCCAATATTTTTTACTCTTCAAATGATGACAAATAAAAAGCGGGAAAAATCATTCCATTCAACAGAAATCAACGAAAAGAACAGCGATGGCAAAAGTCACACACTTCCCATCACTTAAGAGTTACAATATTGAAGGATTTCAAGTTATAATTTTTGGTAATGTTCCATAACAATATTTTCTCAAACGCCATGTTCGAAATTTTGAGCGAATCAAGAAGAAGGATAGAAATTCTACAGAAATTTGAAGCCATTTGAGTCGTGAAGAAAACGCTCCAGGTTAAGCAGCTGCACACTGCTGGGAGTACTAGCACTGTTCGCTGGGAGAGCGGTGTAAAATATACTATCTGAATGATGTGACGCAAAAAAATGTGTCCTAAGCGGCAAAATTGAGTCCGCTACTTTCATAATCCACAAATCACTGTTTCAAAGAACTCGATGACAAAATTAGGCGGATATAGACATTTCCTAAGAATGCTAAGCCATTTCATGTTTAACACTGCGGAAAAGCATATGGATAATACCGCAAATGTCGCACCACCGGAAATCAACGAAGGACCCAGAGTTCAGGGCACCCTTCATTACATCTGCAAGCGGTATATCTGTAGGTGGATAACGAGCAAAATCGGTATCCGTCGAATACATTGCCTTTTTGAACCCATAAAAATTATCTAAGAAGATATATATATATATGCGAACTTGAAACATGTCTTTCGACTGAATTCGTAGATATTTTCGAGGAAGACGGTCATCCCAAGATGCTCATTGGATAGGAGAGGTCTGTCAATCCATACACAGGAAAAATCCACCTGATTGCAAATTAAGCCCAACAAAATTAGAACAAGCCTTTGAACTTTCTGGCAGTCGTAAAAATTGTGGGAGATGTCACGTGAATTGCGAGGACTTGGAAATTAAGGAAGAAAAAAAATGGACGAAATGAAAATTGAAGTGCGAGAGAAAAACACAAACAATTCGACTAAAAAAAATGATTACAACAAGAGGGCATTTTTTCCTCCGATTTTTAAAGTTATTTATGTCGAAAATGAATTCTGATAGAAATCTCATCGACCGCACGTACGTTGGCGGTCGGCGTTATTGGTGGAGGGCAAGGGCTGTTGCCATTGTGGCTTCACTCAAACGAAGCTGCAGATTACTAAAACAAAACAGCCGGCCCCTACCTGGCAGAAAATACGTTCGAAGATCTGTCTGGGTACTGAAACACATACAAGCG
>UYYA01004006.1:79329-199131 GCA_900624975.1 Angiostrongylus costaricensis | reverse complement strand
GCCATCGATCAATGACATCAAAAACAACGACAACGACAACAAAGATCTGTACCAACCTCGCGTCAGCTTAAGAAGATCAGTTTATAAGATCACATAAATAAATTCTTTAGTAGATGTCCCACAAGAATTTTCTCTGTGGGGGCGGCTTTACTGCAGTCGCTTCAGCCCTTCAAAAGTTATTCCGTTAGTAAACCTGTAGCAATCAATAACAGTCAAACAAATGGGTTGTTCGGCTAGCAGTAAGTTGTAAAATTTCGATCCATATCGCGAGGGCGAGCGCCTGTGGGCAATCGACTCAGATCACTACGGCTCTGAATAAGACAAAGGGGTCGAAACGTTAGCCGAAAAGAAGTTTTCTAATAACATCGTGTAGGTTAAGCAATTTAAAGAGTTATTGCTTGTAATGTGTTTTCAACTTACTGAAAATTCGAATCCTAAATCGATCTTTAAGGTGATCAATGTCTTCTAAAATAAGACTTTGGGTTCATGACATTTTCAGCGTTCAACTTGATTTAGAAATTCTTAAAACTGTAACGAATTCGAAAGGTGATGTTTTCAGCGACAACCTCTATTACCGCCAAATAACGATCCCTTTCATATTCGAACGGTGTTATTCGGGCTTAAATACCCTTAATTATGGGTTTACATTCTGGAATTATGACGGTAAGCTATGAGCAATTATGGTGCCTTTTCACTCTTTATTCTTATAGGTTAATATTTCGAAAGTGATAGCAATTGAACGATGGGATTTTGTCAACCAAGACACGATGATCTTCCCTAATCGCACTGTATCTTCGATATCATCTGTTATGGCTTATGGTAAACTTAAAAAACTCTAACCTTGTATTAAATTAGCTCAGCGTTTAAGTTCGAAACATATTTTAGAATGGGTAAGTATTACGCAAAATCTGTCTTTCATTAAGACGAAAGTGCACTGCTCTTTCTCAAATTCTCAAATTTTCAGCTGATCGAAAAGTGTCGAAAAACAGGCTTCAGATGTTAGTTGCTAAAGTATACCTTATGGAGATAGTGGAGTCAGCTGTATTTGTTATTTAGTTTAGCTGCAGTTCGGGGCTGTCGAAGCTGAATCCACCACTGATTATGCTTGCCGGTAAAGGCAACGAAAATCTCAGCCATTTTCTTGATGCTCCAAAAGTCGTTTAATTTATAGCTACTCCAATGCTGTCATCAATGTCTATTTCATGAAACGTATTCCACTAGGCCTCAAAGGCAGGATATTCTTCGAACATCTTACGAAAACCAGCTTAGCACTGAGTGCGACGAATCGGAAGAAATCATTCCACTGGCCAGTATATCATGCAAGTTTTTTGATGTGACTAAAGCGCCAATCCATGTATCAGTGTATATAACGAAACTAGGAGAACTATAGTGTTCAAAATACGAGCATGTGGGCCTAGTTGCGAAATTTATTCAACATTCACTGTCAGTGGCCCACTCTACTTTTTCTCATCTAGTGAGTTCTTCCAAACCGTTATCCATGATCAGGTAATGTGATAAACGATGTAGTACCCAATATCACTAATGCTTCCGGGATGATATGCTTTTTTTAACTGAATTTTCTTTTAAATAATCAATAATCCCGTCTTTTTCGTTGTTTCGCTGAGATATTATAAAAGGCTTCTTCAACACAGGTTCAGCAACTTTTCAGCAGCATTCTCTGCCGGAAAATTACGAAATCTTTACCTACGGCTTGTTTTCTTCTTCTAACAGGATAACCGGATTGAATAACCGATCTAGCGCAAAGAAAGAAAACGACGTCAACGTTGAGCAAACTCTATTTCTTGTTACTGAGGTTGTCATCATGAAACAAATTTTCCAGCGCAGAGACAAGCTACAGAAAATACCCTGACAACGCAGCCCTCATCATTGCGATCATTAAAATGTTCAGATTTTGTATTGCTGTTCTTTCGCCATTTCTTTTCCTAAGCTTAAGCTACTCATAACATTTCTATAACGGGATTCACTGTTGTGGCCAAGTTCTTTGAAAAGCTGCTTAGATGGAGAAGCAGCGTGAAAGTGCAAGGCAGTTTCCATGAAATTATCGGTTCATCGTGGCCGTTCAGTTCCGGTGAAGTTGTCCGCTTGACTGTGAAAGGATGTTTCCAGGTCTTCACCACATACCCTTCCTATGTGGATTAGAGCGGTTGCTTGATTACGGAATGCGCGCTTTCCTAAGTCAAATTGCGTTGTAATTTTGAGAGTTAATAAAAACTTAGACGAAAATTAAGAAATGTTGGAAGCCAATTATATGGTAAGCTGCATTCTTTCAATGTTAAGTTAATAGTAGGTTGGTTAAACCTTATTTGGCTCACATTTCGGGGTCTACGCCTTTTCCACAACCGAATCAATTTGCACCCATTGTCCAATATTGTTCCTTCTTTCGATGTGGTTCTTGTGATCGAATCAAATCACATCCAGTGTAGTAGAAGAGCTCGAATCATATGGTAGGACTTGAAGAACCAGCTTTCCTTTAACCTCGGTATGACAAATCAAGATGTGTTTAAATTATAGGTGTATGCACATGTATACTTATATTATATACAAAAGGTAAGATTTTTCACGAGATGAAGAAAGATAAGCTGAGGATTTTCGCGCTACTCATAGGTAACTAGAAGTCATAACTACATGTTAGCCGTAGCACTATTGTGGGCAGTACTCGGCTGCTCACTATCACTAACTTTCCATCGATATCCAAGAGATATGCACTTTTAATGAAATGTAATATTGAAATTCTTCTACATTTTTTATGTGAAAGGTAGATACACAGCATGTCCTCCTCTTTCTTTTTCCTTGTTTTCTCCTTACTTCGTTTGCCACCGATTTCAAGTTAGCTGGTACCTCACGACTTTTTAAACTGTGTTTTAGTATTCCTATGACCTGTTCAACTTAAGAATTTCACTCAAATTTCATTTTTGAACTTCACTGAAATGGTCAATTATTTGTTGCTCTCTGATTTGCACAGCTTCCTTTGCAAATAATTGCCACAAGTAGATGGCGCCAGATATGTATTGAATACAACGTATTTTTTGCAAGGACAACGGCCCCCTCGACATAAACCAATGATTGGAGTAAAAATCATTTGAATATGGGCGTTCGCAAAAAAGATGTAAGTATTCCTGTAATTTCGTAATAAAACGCTTGATATTCCAAAGCCTGTCAAAAATATTTTTTTCAATTTCTTTCTGCATTTACTTGCCTAGCAGTTTTTGCACATCTTGAAAACGAGTGTAGTTCAATGAGTCAGTAATCGTCCAGCAAAACCAGGGTTTTCCAGTCGTTCCCATTTGCCGCACTAAAAGTTTCGAACACTCAAATCCTTTTCCAAATTTCAGGGATTTAGGCTTGGAAACCTGTGGAATCGGAAAAGTTTCGATCACCTGTATCACCTGAATCACCTGTAGCCCCTTCCACTTTTCACTGTCGCTTGGAAGAGTGCTCCAGTGGGTTCTGCTCGCTCAAGGGACTAGTCGAGCATCATGTCTTTCTTCTAGGCCCGTCGTGAAGATCTCTGACCATCGGCTCGGTGGTCTTCCTGCAGTACGTTTGACATACCGAAGAATCCAGTCACTAACGGCTCTTGTCCATCGGTTGCCACTCATACGCATTACGTGCCCGGCCCACTTTATCTTCGACTATTCGGCGTACAGAACGGCATGTTTGATTCATGACCGCTGACGCAGATCGGAGCTTCGGATTCCATCCCTTAATTGTGTGCAACGGGGCACTCCTAGCATCGTCCTTTCGACTGCACGTTCGATAACGCTGAACGACCTTTCATCCTGCTTGCGCAGTGACTAGGCTTCTGACGCATACGTTAGGGCAGGAAGCACAGTTGAGTCGAAAAGGTGGGCTCTGGTGTTCTTTGTTCTGTTCACTACAACCTCGACGCTCTTGAAAGCTCCACAAGCCTCTCGTTTTCTTCTGCTCAGCTCTGGAGCTAGGTCGTTCATCCTAATGATTTCCCGACCAAGACAGATATAACTAGAGCATTTGGAGATATTCGTTCTGTTGAGTGTGATTGAGACACGCGAAACCAATCCATTCTTCATGAACATCGTTTTTGTCAAATTTAGTCGAAGACCAATCTTTCCACAGGCTTTATCACAGTCGTTAAGCATACGTTTCGTTGGCTATTGCTTGGTGTTATAAGGACGATGTCATCAGCAAAGCGAAGATGGTGTAATAGCCGACCATCGATTTACACTCCCATATTATCCCATTCCAAAGTTCGCACAACGTTCTAGAGGATGGCGGTAAATAATTTTGGCGAGATGGTATCGCCTTGCCTAATTCCTTTCTTGACATCAATGATAATATCGCTGTAGAACGGTGATACTTTGCTTGTGAAATTTTTGTTCACCTCACGAAGAATCTTTATGTACTGAGTAGAGACTCTCTGACTATCAAGGTCTTCCAGGACTACCTCTATCTCACCGGAATCAAAGGCCTTCTGTAAATCGATGAAAGTGAGACAGAGCGGTCTTTTGTACCCTCGCGATAGTTCAATGAGCCTTGTTGCCGTATGGATATGGTCCATCATGCCAAATCCTTTTCGACCTTTTCGAAACCCTGCTTGCTCACATTGCTGTCCTTCGTCGAGTGTTCTGTCGTTCCTGTTTACGATGACTCGAGTGAAAAGTTTGTAGACTACATGGAGCAAGCAGATTGGATGGCATTTGCCGACATCGTTGAGGTCACCCTTCTTGAACAATAATACGGTCTTGCTGGTCTTCCACTGAGTAGGAATCCTACATTCAGACAGGTAACGTGTGAAGAGCCTAGCCAGACTGTTTACGAAGACTGGCTGAAGGATCTTCAGGTGCTCAGATCTTATTCTGTCCGAGCATGCAGCTGTTCGATTTTTCACCGGCGAAATGGCATGACGGATTTAGGAAGGGGGAACCGGTGGTACAACAAACCCATCCACTTTATTTCATATGGCGAAAGGTGGACGTGGCTATGGAAGAGATCAGCGTAGTATTAGTGAGTGATTTTCTTCAATTTTTTTTTGGAGGCTATAACTGTTCCGCTCGGGAGTCGGAGTGCAACCATGTTAGTTTTTTAATTGGAGAAGCTTCGGTGGGTTTTGCAAATGCTTCTTCCAGCCTCTGCAGCTTCGACTATACCTGTTGCTCACCTCATTACGAACTACCTTTATCTCCTGTTTGCGTAGTTCTGCAAGTTCGGATATTAGTGGGCGGTTGCCTGCAGCTCGTGCGATTCCACGCTGGAGTATCAGCACGAGTGTTTCTGGAGAAAACGCCTCTTGGCGACTTTGGAACTCTGAGCTTTCATAGCGCTAACGTGAAGATATTGAATGAGCCAATCGTATTCTTCGTCGATGTTATCGACAACGGCATCTTTCCAACAGTCGACTAATGAATTGAATGAGTCCCAGTTTGCGGTGGTTGTGCGATTTCGATTTTGGAATTTAGCGGCTTTTTCTCGTCTCCGCGAAAAAAAGGAAGCTAAGCTTTCTATTTACTATGATGTGGTCTGTTTCGTTATGGTACTCTCATTGGGAGACTCCCACGTCTAGCGCACAGGATGGGGCTTCTGGAATTGCGAGTTATCACGGATAGTCTCGGTCGCCATGATAAACTCAGACAGCCGCTCACCCTGTTCGTTTCATTCTAATCCGTGGGTCCTAATGTAACGTTCTTCAGGCGTTGTGCTTGGTGCAATCTTGGGGTTGAATTCTCCAATGATGGCCTTGAAAAATGTGTGCTCCTGTCTGTAGAACGTTTCCAAGCCCACACAAAACGCTTCGACTTCTTCTTCGTCATAGTTTGGTGTCGGCTCGTAAAACGCGAAGTTTGTCAAAGCCGGAACTGACCCACGTCTTTTTAATCGTAGACGTCCGTTTCGGGTTGTAAGTTGTTCGAATGAATCGATGTTCATGGGCAAACCCGTGTTGACAAGAACGCCGACGGCGCTGACTCCTCTACTGCCGCATGTTCCGAGGAACAGTTCTTCTCCGGTGTCACAGACGGCGTTGAAAGACTGGCGTCTTCTCGTCTCGGCCAAGCCGATGACGTCGTACTTTATACTTCTTGCTTGCATGAGTAAGTCTTCTATCGAGAGCTCGGATGCAAGTGTACGTGCACTGTAGGTACAGATCGTCACCATAGTTCTTTGGAATTCAGGTAGCTTCCATTGGCGCTGAGATTTTAGCAGCCTCTACGTACTCGTCCTACCTAACGCTGGAAAATTGGAGGCTCTTTCGGGGTCAGAGGAATAAGGCTTATTTTTCTTACTGTGTTTAGCATTTTTCATACCCATGTATAGCTTGCTAGGCTGTGAACGTGGGGCTGGGTATACTCACGGGTAGCTTGCTAGGTTCACCCAAAGTGGACGTGGAACATATTTATTGGAGACGACTCTTAACCGCCTCCCATATACTTCCCAGTCACTTGGATGCAGGCTTTTGGCCGAATTGACTCGTAGAATACAATCCGCATAAGCAAGATCGCACCCACACAAGCATGCATGAATACGCCTAGCAAATACAGAAAGTATTTGCTAAATCAGTGCAGCAGAAACAGGGAGTCCATAACCTGGATCCACCGGCTTCTCAGGAAAGCAAAGTTCGCTTTGGGTCCGCGATTAATCCCCTATCCACCACCTGGGGACACGCCACGTAGCCTCGCGACTAACCGGCTCGAGATTCCTCACTCATATGAGGGAGATCGTGGCTTTATATATATATATATATATATATATATATATATACTGATGTATATTATTGTATATAATATATATTATATTGTTATTTTATTCTTTATTTATAATATTTTTATTTTCATTTTTTATTTTTTCGTTTTATTTATTTTATTTTTTATCTTATTTGTTGTTTATTATCTTTTATTTTTATTTATTCTTATAGTTTTTATTGTTGGTTTATTATAACGTTATTTCGACGCATGAGTACAGAGAATATAGAGAGAAAATAAATAATTCTTAGAATTTGCTTCATGAATGCGTGCATCTAAAGATCCTGTTCGTACTTGTATATTTGCCAGCCGTGCACATCTACATCAACATGTCCAAAGAATATAGCCATAGACATTATAGCAAAGATTAAAGAGAAAATTAAGCCTCTGAGATCGAGAAGTTTTCCATCATATTTCAGACTGTTACCGTGTAGACGCGGGATGAAATTAACTTCTTACTCATTTTGGTTACAAGAGCGTCCAACCGTACCCGCTCTATCCATAGGAGTGATAGAACTCATTTCATCAAATGCAACCTTGGCGATATATTACGTCGTGCTAGTTGTTTTACGTATTAAGCTGGCATGTTCATAATATATTTTTATGTAGTCTATTTGTAGGGCGCACTGTTTCAAACGCCAAAGGATTCGATCGACTAACTACATATTTCACAACGCAACGTAGAAGTCTTAGTAGGTTAACAGACCATAATTAGACTAAATTAGCATGCGGAATATGAATTATACGCACTTTCAAATCGTTGTTGGACAGTGCCCAACATGCGATCTATTCGTCGCGGGCACACTGCACTCCCAAACCTCCAAGATCGAGAAGTTAGCTTCAGACTTGCCCTGAACTTCGCAACTCCTTTCAGTACACATGGAAACGCTCTTTTGCAGCAATACTTAAATTTCAGGAAAAATCGCACATGAGGAATTTAGTGATATCCGTAACGGTCACAAAAATCCTCAAACAGAAGCCAAAACCACATCCAAATCTGAACACTTTCGCAGATCTTAAATGCGATAAATCGAATGCAGAAAACCTATGCTCACAGCACTTGCTTTAGGTTATGTGAAAAAATGTTGGACATTATCAAATTTAGTTTAGTTCATACCATTTGACAATGATGCTTGAAAGAGGAACCTCTATTTGCACTTGACGCTTGACACTTGAACGGTCAGCCCTCACTGGTTGTGCGGGCCCCAGCATAATCACTATTTATCGGAGATTTGTTGGTTAAGCCATTGCGGTTGCCTGGAATCTCGAGTCAGCATGGCTAAAGTCTGCGCTAGGTCTTCACCCCACGAAAGACAGTCGCAACCCTTGTGGACCAGAGGGAGATTTGTCACCATGCGACTTTGATACCAGGACGGTAGTGGATCCTCATATTGGTTTACTCTTAGCTAGAGTTATTGATGGAAACGCCGGATTCCTTCTCAGTCTTGGAGACCCTCCCGAAAAGACGAATTCCTTGCTGTACATCGCAGTCCGACACCCAGGAACACCTCCCAGCCACGATGAGGCGGTAAACCGTTGGGAGGGGAACCGCTATCTACCTGCTATAAAAATTGTCTCTTTGAACGGTATTTCGTAAAAGTCTAAAAAATTTAAGATTTAAACTGTTTAACAGAAAAAGATTTTAATACCTGAACAGACTAGATAGCGTTATTATCATTTGTCTTTTCCACGACGATGAAGTCGAGGGCTAATGTCATACGCTGTTCTGCGTGCAACTGAAATAATTGAAAAGTTATAATAAAGGCTTGTACTTTGCGGTTTACTAACCGCTAAAAATTTTCTATTGCCTCACACGACAAAAAAAAGTTTAAACAATATTCCTACAATGATAAGAAGGATGAAGTTCTTAGCGTTGATCAATCCCTGTGGGATGTGCAATGTATTCGAGTTCATTAGGCATCATTAGAGGTGATTTAATGCATATCTAGCCTTTACGATAACTCGTGGTGGCTTACCGATCTATTGAGCAAGTACTACAATACTCCCAGAGAAGTCTGGTACCAATCTACCAACCCCAGGAGGACGAAAGGCTTGGTGGGCCTCGGGCCCGAGATTGATTCCATGTGTATTGCAGGGCGCCTCTAACCACTGCACTGCACGCTTCTCAAATTGCCGTAGCATTAATTTTTTCATTTTTAACATGACCTATTATTACTGTACAGATCCCAGCGCTTTTCGCATTCTATTCGTTTCCTCGCATCCAACATCAACAACAGTCTTCGAACCTTTCGCGTGTTGTTTCTGCTGTTGCTTTAGGGCTTCATCTTCTTTACCTATGTCATAGAATGCTGGCCGTTTCAATTTCCTTGTAACCTTGGAGGTAGCCGGGCTGAGATGCTCCTACATGGAGTGAAGAAGAACTGTGAGACGGAGGTCGAACTAGCGCCTTTGCTTTCCGATCAACTGTTTCACTAAACACTGAGCAATCTCGTCGTAAAGTTATATAAAACGCAAAAAATAAACATTTAACATTCGGTAGCAAATGAGGGAAAATTGCAAAAATTTCAGCGTATATGAATTGGTTCTCACAACGTTGTTAAGTAACAATATTTCCAAGAAATTAGATAGTACAAAGAAAATTAGTATTTTCACGCAGGATTGCGAGATGTCCTTCTCCATGCAGCTACTATGGAATTTGTTGTGAACATTAATGATGCTTCCGGTGGAACTTATGTGGCGAACTTGGATAACTCGAAAATACACTGCCGTTTTAAATGTAGTGCGTAGCACATTAGTGACGTTTCAAAGTCTGAGCACCGCTAGGGTTTCATATAAAAGAACTCGAAAGCCTTTCTTCAATATGGTAATCACGAAATGCTGCAGGAATTGAAAGGCAATTTCGTCCAAACACCACAGACGATGCACTATCATCTCAAGGTATCTTGAAAGCCGAAACTATTTAAGAGCTAACGAAAGCATCAGAAACACATTAATCAAAAAGCAAAAACGTTGAGTTTTTCGTAGGCTTAGCTGTTTTCGAACTTACGTTTCTACCTCTTTGTCTTTTTCAGAGCTGTTCTGTACTAGTTGAATGTCCACAGCAGCATGTTCTCATGATATGGTTCCTCGTAGTCGAGTCGAGTTGAATGTTCTGACCGCTCCAGTGAGAAGCTCATTCAGCAATGCCTTCTTGCACAGAACGGTTTTTGCAGATTTTCCGCAGATAATTGATAGAATTTATGTAGACAATCCATCCCGCAGTAGTCAGTGTCACATATCATCAGCTAACACATAGAAGATCAATACTATTGAAAGCCACATAAGCGCAGACATTGATTATTGGTGCCGAGGTCAAATAGTGGGCGGTTTTGAAAAGTGGTGAAATGATACATCGGGAAGCCCTTCCGAGACATTGTATTCGCCAAATATGTATTCGTTCACGTTCTCCTCGTTTGATGAAGTCGGACGCACGGCGTGCACCTAAGAGGTGGATCAACTCCGAGCGCTTTGTCTATTCTGCTTTGCGCTGAATGGGCCCACACGTTTCCCAATGAGTGACACATCATGTGTGAAAAGGCACTGCTAAGTGATATTTCTTTATTCGAGTGGTGCTCCACTCCAGAGGATTCGACTCTATGCCACTGCGAAAGGACAAGTCGCAAAAATGAACGACTGTGGACAATCGCCTCAGACCATAGTGGCTCTAAAAAAGGGCGATGACGCAAAATGTTATCCAAATAAAACTTTTATAGCAGCCTTGTTCAACTGAACAATTTAAGAAAATATTGTGCATTCGTGGCGAGCAAAAATGATTGAAAGGCGGCTTTTAAGACACGCTAAGTTTGTTTAGGACTTATACAAGTTCAGTAGAATCATAAAAACCGACCTTCCTTCAACCTCTGCATTACTAATCACTATCACCTTAAATAACTAAAGTAACACTTCTGTCAAACTTTACTCAATTTCCACGTGCTCGTCTTCCTAAGGACCGTATTGGTTCGAGCCGATTGTCCACAGCGGTTAGGGTTCACGACATGGGTCCTCGTTACTGCATAGAGTTAAATCCAAAAGAATCCAGAACGTTCTCCATTCCAGATCGACAACCAAGACCCATATCGGAACACCTGTAGGCAATAGATTCGAATCTATATAACTCTAAAGAAAACGAAAACGTCAGGACTTCAGCCGAATAAAGTTTGATGGCAATTTTGTATTAGCTTAATCATCTGAGAAAATCTTCCATAGTAGTTTTATACCCGAGCCCCTACGACACGCTATCTTGCGATGGTACGTTCTCACAAAAGGTCAACTGAATCTAGGTCGATTACGTTTTAGTAAGTGCAAATTTTAAAAATTCTGTAGTTTACAAAATACTTAATATTACCACACTAAAATACATAAAACTACAACCCAATGAGCTCTTGTACGACAAGGAGGTCTTCCGTCTTTTCGTAGGATGTTGTTTATTTTCACTGTTTCTAAAGAAAGCGTACCCAGAGTGGCGGTACGGACTCACCACTGAGAGCTACATATATCCACGACCAGCTTTAGAGTTCTCTCAGAGTAGTTCTTCTGCTAGTTAAGAATCAAATGGCTTTCGTTGTGCTTTCCAATCACTCCAATGCATGTTCTTGGCCAACCGATGTGGTAGGGAGGAAAAATCACACAAGCAAGCACGCCTAACTGTGTTTCTTGTCAACTAAACTAATCACACCAACTACTTTCTACTCCAAATCTTCATCCTTCTTTGATGCACTGATAGAAGATTTCTCTATGGCCTGTTTTGTTTTCGAATAGAGCAGGATTTGCATTTTTGCTTCAATTCTTATCTTTCGACCACCTACATTACAGATTTTGTTAAGAAATGTGTTTTTTTATACATGGATCTAGAAAGCGTTCCTTTTGAAACAATTCATCTTCAAATTTATCATGATTGTCGCTTAATTTCCTTTAACGGTATATAACATGGTTTGGGCTTCAAGTAATAGTAAGGGTATTAATGCACTCTTTTGGTTGTTCGAGGGCAATCGAGCATTTTTCGCTTCAGCAGCTTTGATAGAAACGTTTGCGCTGTGAATCATCGATTGAGTACTAGACGCCATACTAGATCCCTTTAAAATTGTTTATAAAACGCAGCTTTCTTCTAATTTTCCAACAGATTCAGTTTTCGTTGCATCCAACGGTCATTAGCCTCTTCAGCAAATTGATGAAGTCGTGAACCGAATGAGGTGAAACCAGCATAACTCGGTATTACTTTCCAGCCAACAATACTTCACTTAGGACTAATTGCTGACGCTCTGCCATTACAGTCGCTGAAATCGTGTTGCTTGTGAAATTTAGTGCCATTATGTGCTATCACAGCAGAAGGAGAAACATTCACCCCTATCTTAACCGTTTTATTTACTGCCTATTCTTTTTTAATGACAGCGTAGACATTGCGAAATATAACTTATATTTTGCTTTTTTGGAGTTTTCCAAATATCTCAGCATCATTAAAGTTAAATTCATCCCCATGTTGTCGAAAATTCACGAATTGGCATATAATGAGTCCATCAACCTGTGTATGACAACCTGTGTATGTATGACAAGGCCTACACAGCGTGAAACTAATGCGTTTGGCCACAAATGTGTTAAACTTGGAAAAGTCATTTATGCCTAGAGAACACTACTTTCCTCGATATGGATTAAAAGGTGGAATTTGCTAAATGTAGTTCTCCACTATAATCATGCCAAGAATTCTTCGCATCGCCTCTATGCTAAGTTTCAGCATCAGAATTCCCAAGAAACATTGAAAACAGTGCGTAGCATGTAGACAGAACAACTTTTTGCTTCAATACTATGATTTTAACTTTAATGATGCTGAGATATTTGCAAAACTCCGAACGTCTGCGGTGAGGATCGAAGGCGCTATGGTCTTTTCCGAGGAGCAACGTGTTCACCACCACACCATGCCGGTCCTTCGTTTCACCTGTCTCTCAGTTAGTTCTATCGATCTTTTGCCATCAGCTTGATTGGGTTTGTTGCCGATTTGGCCCCCCAAATCAATCTCGCTGGCGGGTGAATTACTGATGGCAAAAGATCGATAGAACTAGCTGAGAGACAGGCGAAACGAAGGACTTGCATAGGGTGGTGGTGAACGCATTACTCCTCGGAGAAGACCATCGCGCCTTCGATTCTCACCGCAGACGTTCGGAGTTTTGCAAATATCTCAGTATTGTTAAAGTTATATTTCGCAATATACCCTACCGTTAAAAAGTTTTTTTCCCAAATTTTAGGCTCCCAACGATTCCTTTACACTTCTGCACTGCCAGACTAACAAGGTACAATCCCAACCTAACCGTTAAAGTCACTCTTTGACGTAACTAGCGAAACCATTTTCACGGTGAATGAAGGGGATATAATTATCGGACTAATGTCACTTGCCATACTTTGCTTGCGGTTTGCGAAAACTTAGCGACAGATTTATTAAAAAACATGACTAGAAATGTATGTTACATATCGCAGAGCATACACATCTAATTTATTAGTCACTTCGTGCCAATGAACTTGTGGGGGACGGTGTGGTGATTTGAAACTTTGTATCGGTCTGTCAGAATGACTCGCTTAAACGTGCAACATCTCAGTGAAACGAATGAACACCTAACCGAATCATGCGAAACTTATACACCTAACCTTGCTAAGCTAAATGGCCTACTTGTGCTATGCACAATTTATGGTATTAGTAGTCAGTAAAAGAATTTTACTAAATCAAGGACCGCTGCAAAACAAATATGTACTGGTCAAACGTAAGAAAACGACTCAAGAGGCAGATCACTCTAATGGATAAATGATTCATGTTCAAGATACTGACAAGAGCCAAAGAAGGCGTACATCTCGAGGAACGGCAGCGATTTAGTGGGAGCGGGACATATCAGAGAAGCAAACTTCGCACACGGCTTTGCTCACAATAGAAGATGTTCATAGAAGCTTACACTGTTCAACGGTGTAATGAGTAGATGCAGCCCTCTACATAGGGTTAACACATCACCTTCGCAGTCACCACAAAGCTGATAACACTGGGGCCACTGATTTCATCGGAATCACGTAAGTGACTAGGTAGACTGTGTTTCTAGCTGGGAGTTTTTGACGACGATGCAAAATGACGCTCTGGCAGGTTTCCCGAAACATTTGAGATTTATTGCATAGAAGGATAAAAGGATAAAGCTTCCGGCGTTGATCAATCCTTGAGGGAGGGATGCGCCATGCATTCGATTTCATTTAGCATCGTTTGGAGGTGACTGAATGCATATATGACCTTTACAATGACTCGCAGTGACCTACCGATGTATCTATCCAGTGCTGCTATCCTCCTAGACAAGTCTGGTACCAATTTGGATGGGAGGCTTGATGGACAATGGGAGCGGGGATCGATTCCACGTGGGTGTCACAGTGGCTCCTCCAACCACTGCGCCACACGCGCTCTATGGCTTGCTTAATTCGGTTTAAATTACCAAGACAAGATGGTGTGCCACTGATTTTCATTCACTTTCGGCATGGATTTTTCTACATTGTTCTAATTAAGTGGCATAAATAATCATAAATAAATAAATAAATATTAAATAACTTCTAGTGCGGCAAATGGAAACGACAGTATTCAAACTAGAGATGGCATGAAATTATCGCATGTTGGCAGTCTTTCCATGGTGGAAACTGCGTGATTTAGCTCCACAGTGACCGCAACCTCGAACCCAGAACAAGGTGCTATGGGATAGATTGCAGTATGGCTCACCATCACACCAAAGCACGACTACATAAACATTAGCATTTTACGTTAGAAAACCAGAAGTGTTCAACGAACAGCAGAACTTCACATTGCCAAGCTCGCAGGATTTCAAGCGCTTCGCTCAAAACGACTGCTTTTATGCAACAATTAAAACATATGAGCTTCTAATTTTTTCTCGTAGCTAACAAATTATGATTTCATCTACATACTTTTCCAAGATGACCCCACTAACACTTTGCTCACATAAATTTGTGAAACCTTAACAGAACAAAGTCCATGTGCTCCTATAGTACATTGAAGACTTCTTACAACAGTGGGCAACTCCATCAAGGGCAATAGAAGAAATCAATGAAATCAAATCAAAGAAATCAATTTACTAATCTGAGGTGATCATTGTCTAACATCTTTCTCCGATAACTGTTCAGAGAATAGCAAAACAATTTTTAAACCAGCCGTCGTTTGATGTCGGTAGCAAAGTAATCAACATGTGTTTAAATTGTTGAGGTTACACGAGGCTGATAAAGATGTCTATTCGGCTAACGTTTCGACGTCTTCGTCTTAATCAGAGCCGAAGACCTGATTCGGTGGCCCACAGTTGTTCATTATCTCGATTTAACGCCTTCGTAGTGGCACCGAAGTGGATCATCTTCAGTGAACACCTCACGAATATGACACGCTCACCCTGCGGTCCTTCTTTATGCAAGACTGTTGTTGTTCATTGACTACTGTTGATAATAATTTGTTTTTAACGGATGATCCACCTTACAGCAGTCGGAATTATGTTCTTGCAGTCTCAGATATTGTGTGAGATCTCATGTAATAATGGAAGCATTTTTCACAGTGGATCTTTGAAATTTCTGAATTCATCCACAGTGTTTCGACGGCTTGGGTTGATCAAGTTTTAAATTCCTATACAGGCTTGGTGGCTTCCACTTCATAATCTTTTCCTTTATGTGCATGTGTCCTATGCGAGCCTAGTGGGGTATTTTGCTTAGCTTTATGCTTACCGTCTAGGTGATCCTATACGCAAACTTATTGTGACCTACCTGTGTCGTCCACAGAATCGTTCCTCATGCTTAAAGAGAAATAAGTTAAAGCATACCTGAACTCATGCATCCAACGTCTTCACCGTTAAAGAAATTATGCAATTTTGTTTTGTGTATAGACGGTTATAAGGGTTACGAACTAGATTGCTTTTTAGAGTATTCGGTGATGATTAAACCAATGCTACCAATTTCGCTAGAACCGCCTCTTTTAAGCAACGGTTTCGTAATCGTTAAAAATGGCTGTTTGCCGCACGATTTTAAGAAGAAGAGAAAAACGACTTCAATCTTATCGGAAAGAGTATAGCGAAGAAGTACTGCCCAGAAATCGAAGAAATCCTGCAGAGTTTGCAGTGTACGTAAACAGACTGGATGCGTGTAGCGAAGTCGAATACTCATTGAAGTCGAATGTTTGGGTCATCTTTCAGCTATTGTTAGTCCAAAGCTTTATCTTCCATCCTTTGGCTACTTGGACATAATTATGAGGAAAGGTCTTGTGCCCTTAAACTATAAAGCTCGATCACGCCCTGCAGAACTGCCGCTGCAAAGGTGAAGTCAAAGGGAATAACTGTGGATTAATAGTCAAAATTTGAATTTGTATACTTTAATTCAATATGATTTTCGACATTTGGCAGCGGAGATGGTGACACGAAAAAGCGCTCAAGAGCATTTTTTTGCAGTTCATTCTGCATGACCTGTTATCGCATCAATTGTGTGGATCCCAGCACTTCTTGCAATCGAATTGTTTTCCTCTCCGTCACCGTCCATAATGGTCTTCGAACTTGTTTCAGCTGCTGCATGAGCTTTTACTCTATGTATGTCGTAGAATGCTGAATGACTCAATTCTCCTTGCATTTCTGGAGAACGAGACTCGCCGAAGTATCTCAAGAGTACAAAACTGTCTGTTCCACGTTCAACAACTTAAAGAAAGGTTTCGATCCACTTCCAACAGAAACAGCTGCGGAAATTTTGCGCATTCCAGACGCCTCTATTCAGTGTGTGAGGATTCTTCGTGTGCTATATCAATTTTGTGATTGATGAATAATTCACTACATTTTTGATAGCAAACATGAACTTGTTCTCACAACATTTACTCATTTACACAGTTTTTGATGTTACAACAGTTGACGCTTTCGCCGTTTCGCTTTCATTTTTAAAATTCTCTTCTATGTGATCCGTCTTCACGTCCACTGTGCGGATTCAAGCACTTCTCACATTCGATTCGACTCCTCGAATCCATCATCCACGAACATCCTCCAACCTTCACGTGTGGCTTCGACTAGGACTCGATGATTTTCATTCCATTTTCAATCTCGTAGTATACTGGTCGAGTCGATTCTCCATGAACTCCTGGGAAAGCTGGGCTATTGCTTTCCTAATTGGATTGCAGAGAGTGGCTTTTCCCGGACAAGTCGGGTACCAATTTCCCTACTCCGGAGAATGAGGGGCTTGGCGAGCCCAGATTGGGGTCTGACCAACACTGAGCTAGTGATAACCGGCACCACTGCCGTTGTGCTATCCGCTCCCTTTTGTTTATTTAGAGTTTGCAAGAGTCAAATTTAGCACTATTTCACTCAGTGGAGCACTTTCATATTCTTAACGGTCAAAACTTAATACATGAATTTTTGTTCGCATGGTAAATAGCTTCTTCTAAGCACTCACCAGTTCATTCTTTGTAAATCATTCGAGATACCGAAGTCAATCTCGAATAATAGCAAATCACAGCATAGTAAACATCAAAAAGGAGGGCCAACGCAATGTTTAGTGATGCCGTCGATCAGAAAACAAGGACGCTATTTCGAACCTTTCCCTATGCCCTCCTCTAATCCACGTCGGAACGCCTCATCTCGGCTGTACCCTTGGATAGAAAAGACAATTGTAAAAAGGATCAGAATACCAGTAAAACTGTAGATTAAAAAAATTCTGTTCGCAGAGTTTTCTGCGAAGGAAATTTTTTAAATTCATTGAAGTAGTCTCGTAGCAAATTACGCACGGTCTCCCAAAACGCGACTAACCCCCAATGGAGAGCGCACTCAAGAAATCAGTTAAAAAGACATGTGTAGTTCCTAAAAAGTTATTTATTTGCCAAGTGAGACCAAATGCATTAAAACTTTTACATTTTCAGATTTCTAGAATGGAACATTGTCACGAGCATCTCTCTCGATTTATAAGTAGATTGTACTTTTTTCAAAGTGGATAATAGCATCATGGCATTAATATCAAGCATTATGCTAACTTCAGTAATCAACGGATCACAGATAGTAGGTTATGTTGCAAACAATCTTGACAAGAAAAAGCCGTTGAAAATCTTTTCGCAAATTGGGTTCCTTTGCTAACTAGGCTTTATTAGTTCTTACCAAAAAAACTCACTTTAGAGTCCAGTTTTGCTTTGAGTTCCAAAAAAGAACATGCAGTAGATAAAAAGTGACTTCATTCTGATTTATACTAGTACTTCAGCTTAATTGAGTTCAATGCTGATCTAGACTCCCCAGAACAATTCTGCTAACAGGTGACTGCTAGTAGCACCTATATAGAACACGGATGAGACAAAGACGAAACAAAGGAGCCGTATAGTGTGGAGGCGAACACGTCTGCCTCGAAAAAGTAGCAACGGATTTGTTCCCAACCGCAGATACCTGCGGCTCAGGGTTTTGCAAATATCTCAGCAACACAGTGTTCGTAAAAAGATAAGGATAACCTCTTGGCACTGATCAATTCCTGAGGGATGCGCCATGCATTCGGCTTCATTAAGTATCGTTGAAGGTGATTGAGTGCATATCTGGCCTTTACAATGACTCGCGATGGCCTACCAAGTCCATCTGATATCCTGCATACAAGTCTAGCACCAATCTGTCGACACCGAAGGGATCGAAGGCATGGTGGTCCAGGAGCTCGGTGATCGATCCCATGTGTATGGCAGGGCGCCTCTGACTACTGCACTACTAGCGTACTAGCGCCTTTGCGGAAAACACACCATTTTACATCATCGTGCATGTGACACAAAACTATGCATTGCGAATAAATTACGACATTTCTCGAAATTAAATATAGTATCGAGCCAGTGCTTCTATCCTTCCAAACAAGTCAGGTCCAATTTGCCAACCCCGGAGGGAAGGAAGGCTTGGTGAGCAATGGGCGCTAGGATCGATTCCACGTGTGGTTGCATGTCACACATAATACCGTGCCATGAAAAGTTGTAACAAGCAGTAAATAAAGCAACAGCACTGTGATTCAAAAAATCGCTGAAGAAATTTAGGTTCCTAGAATATCCAGCGCAAAGCGGCAAAATGAAACACTGAGGAACACAATCGCGTTATTTTTGACTAAACTGCGCGTTCTTTTGCTTTCGGGTTCGAATTATGAGTCTCGATGGAATAAAATGGAGCAAATATACAACAATAAATAATAATATAATATATCAGATTTTATGGGCTGGTATGGCGCAGTGGTCGGAGGCGCCCTGGAAAACGCGCGTGGAATCGATCCACACGCCTATGGCACACCAAGCTTTGCACCCCTCCGAGGTAAGCAGATTTTCACTTGTCTGGGAAGATAGCAGCACTGGCTTGGTAACCAAAAATTATTGTAGAGGCCAGATATGCATTCAGTCACCTCTAAACGTTGATTGATGAAGTCAAATTCATGGCGCATCTCCCAGGGATTAATGAACGCCGAGTGTATCGTTTTTTATCAGAATCTATAAAATCATCTTGTACATATTCGTTTTTAAGAGATGCTAGTAAGAACTTTGATATCGCAACTTTCCTGCAAAATATACTGTTTTCACCGCTCATCTTTACTTAGATAGTAATATCCGACAGGGCGAGACCATCTTGCCAAAGCACTATAGCGCCGTGCTGCAGTGAATAATTTAACAGTTTGCCTTGAATGATGAATTCCGTAGCTAACCTTTAGCTTTTCGATAAACTCACTCCAAGTAAGGATAAGCTTCTTTTTACTATAGCTCACACTTTGGCTACATTACCACCACTAGACCAAAAATGCTTCGAGTTGAGCATGACCTGTATCACCTGTAGTCCCGTTGATCGTCGAGTGACTCGAGCGGGTGCCAGTAAATCTTCCATTTTTCACTGTCGCGTGCAAGAGTATCCCAGTAAATTTTGCTCGCTCTAGAGAATTACTAAGCATTACATCTTTCTACTAGCCTTTTCGTGATGAACTCTGACCATCGATTAGGTGGTCTTCCTGTATCGCATTTAACATCCCTAGGAATCCACTCACTAACGGCTCTTGTCCATCGGCTGTCATTCATACGCATAACATGTCCGTCCACCTTATCTTCGACGGTTTAGCGTACAGAAACGGCATCTTTGATTTTTTATCGTTGACGCAGATCAGAGCTTCAGATCCCATCTCTTACATGTGTGGAACGGGATGCTTCTAGCATCGTCCCTTCGACTGCACAATAACGCTGAGTGATTTTTCATCATGCTTGCGCAGCGGCCAGGTTTCTGACGCATGCGTTAACGCAAAAAGCATCGTTGGCTCGAAAAGGTGGGCATGGATTCGGGTGGTCTTTGTTTTTCTCACTTCATCCTCGATGCTCCTAAAAGCTTCCCAAGCCACTCGTTTCCTTCTGCTCAACTCTGGAGCTAAGTCGTTCATCATACCGATTTCCCGACCGAGGTAGACATAACTGGAGCACTCGGAGATATTCGTTCCGTTGAGTGTGAGTGGACCATACGAAACCAATCCGTTCTTCATGAACATCGTTTTTGTGATATTTAGCCGAAGACCAATCTTTCCACAGGTTTTAGCAAAGTCGTCAAGCATGCGTTTCGCTTGGCTAATGTTTGGTGTTATAAGAACAATGTCGTGAGCAAAGCGAAGATGGTGTACCTGCCAACCGTCGATTTTCACTCCTATATTATCCCACTCCAATGCTCGCATGACAGTGTGGAGGGTGGCAGTAAATAATTTTAGCGAGATGGTCTTTAAGATCTTCTTTTATCGCCTGTCTGCATTGCTTTGCAAGTTCGGACGTTAGTTCTCGGTTGCCTGCAGTTCGTGCGATTCCACGCTGGCGTATCAGCTCAAGTGTTTCTGGAGACAGGCGTCTCTTGGTGACTTTCGCTCAGCTTTTATAGTAGCTCTAACGTGAAGATGTTAAACGAGCTGATCGTATTCTTCGTCGATGTTATCGACAACGGCATCTTTCCAACAGCCGTCTAATGAATTGGATAAGTTGCAATTTATGATGGTTCTAAGACTTCGGTTTTTAACCTATTTTCTTTCTTTTCGCGAGAAATAGAATCTTGCGCGAAGGAGACGGTGGCCTGATCTGGTGTAGTATTTTGGGACAACAGCGACATCGGTTAGGCAAGATCTTCTATTTACTATGATGCGGTCTATTTCGTTGTGGCACGCTCCATTGGAAGACTCTCACGTCGAGCATTGAGGGCGAGGCTTCTGGAATTGCGAGTTGCCGTAGATGGTCTTAGTTGCCATGATAAACTCAGGTGGCCGTTCACTCCGTTCGTTGCCTTCTAATCCATGGGTCCCAATGTGACGTTCTTCAGACGTTCTTTTTGGTCCAATCTTGGAGAATCAGAGATAATGATCGACGAGCTCAACGAAGCGGGAAATAGATCGGACTGCGCATAAATCGAAAAAAGACCCAGTTTATGAAAAACCCATGGTGCTAAGGCGAAAAAATTGAATTGGATGGCTCTCTCATTGCAGAGAGCACCTCGTACGCATACCTTGGACGATCAATGAACATGGAAAACAACATGAAGGAGGAACAAGATAGGAGAAGGAGAGCAGCTTGGGCCGCATTGGGGCCTCTCGAGGATGCCACTGACCAACTGAAGGACCCAAAAAGCTGCGCTCATCTTTTCGATTCTACGGTCCACCCAGTGCTCTGTTATGCTGCTGAGACGTGGGTTAATACTTCAACCACGTTAGGAATGCTTCGCACTGCTCGCAGAGCGCTTGAGCGATGTCTTCTAAAACATGAGCGATTACGAGAAGAAGGAACGATTGGTATATGTGCTAGGGTCCGCATAGTTGGTGAAGACGGACCGTCCAAGTATCCTAGTAAGTAAGTAAGTTACCGTCTACCAAACAGACAACTTTTCATAACTATAAAAAAGCAAGATGAAGAGGTGGTGTTTTGGGTTATAAACAAGTTCTTAGAGATAGTCCAGAGTAGTAAAGCTCAGCCTAGTAAAGCTGTAGCATCCAGTCAAGCGATTCAATAGAGCACAGGTCTGGGCTTTCATTTACAAATAATTGAAAGCCGAAACAGAAGAAAAGCTGATCTCGTTGGTTGGTTTCATTCAGTGAAAATGAATTTAGCTTGATAGAAAGATCTGGAACACTAACCATAACTATGTTTAACGGAATCGTCTGCTCAGTCTATCACAGGGAGTGTTGTCTAATATTATTAGCTCGACATAACGATAACCATCTCAGAGTTCCGTTAGAGTGTTATTCGACGGGGCGACGCTAAACTTCGTATCGCTAATATTTCCGAGAATAGCAAATGAACATTGCACTAATGTTCCAAGTTATGGAGATGACACAAGATTGGTTTAAAAACTTTTATCTGACTGACATTTCGACGTCCCACCCTTCTTCAGAGCCGCATCGATCAGAGTCGATTATGTATAGTTAATCAATGTCGTGTTGTGATTGTTCTTGTCCCATCTAGTCGAATCCAATGAAAAGACATTGAGCGAATGAAGAACTTCCCTCAAAAGTGACGATGTAATCCTAATACGAAGACGGAAACTATAAGTTCACTAGCTCAGCCAACTCACCGAGCCGTGGTTAATGGTGTTTGTGCTTATATATCTTGTATGACAGGTGGAGTGTTCATACAGCAGGAATTAATGCGCAAAGGGAGATTCCAGAATGTTTCTCAGTTAGGACAATCTGATTGAGTTGTTTCGACAGAATGTTCGTGAAGAATATCCAATAGCTCGTATAGAAAGTACATTTGAGAGCGCTTTGGTAGCTTACGTGGAAAGTTCATATGAAAGCGAGACAATAGCTTTTACAGGAAGTACCTGTGAAAGCGAAGAAATCTGAAAGGGAAGCTTATACTGGAAGCTCATGCGAATCTGACTCAAAATCGATGGACGGCATTCGTTATTCTGAGGAGAATGTTGTCTGTAGTGTTGAGGAGAGTCCAGCAATAGTTTTATGCTTCTATAACGAACGGTTTCTTAAGAACTAAAATCCATGCCGTTTTAATAAAATGGTGCTACCTGCCATTACCATCTTTGCATTTTCCACACATTTGAACAAATGCATCCTCATAACTGAGTTCTTCAAATTTATAGCTGAGTTTTGGATTTTTCTTAGCAAAAACGTTTGAGCTGAGAAACAGAACCCGCGATGGTGGTTTTGACCTCGCTTTTGCTCTGAATGTGAGTACCTTACAGAAATCAATGCGAAGATTTGGAAAGGAAGTGGTTTGGTGTCATGATTGAAGGCTCATGTTATCTGGCTGTAAAATGATTTCTTTTTAGGGTTCTAGGGTTTAGCCGAGAACTTGGAAACTAATCAATAATTCGAAAGTGCATGAATGCTAACAGTAATACGATGAAGTCAATGCTGTATCCGTGTTTATTAAATTTATCGTTACATGCGCGCCAAGCTGTGGCTTCATGTGGTCCTGCTATTCACTCAAGGACAAGCAGAACATATTTTGAGCGATTTTGAGTGGATTTATTCACTTACTTGAAGTCAAACATTGGTTTCATCTCTAAAAAGAAATGCTAAAAAATTCGTTTCTTGTTTTTAATTGCAATGCAGTGCCTCATTTTCTATCTCCACAGTATTCCTTTGAACAAGGAAATAGACAAGAAATGCCTTACATGAACTTTACGCACCGATCACAATTTTCTAGCTAAGCACAAATCTTAATTACCTACTGTTACCAATGATTAAACTTTTCGCTTTGAACAAATATATGAGAAAAGGAGCAAAGTGTCTCCACACGTCGAAAATGAAAAATTCAGCATTAAGGATCACAGTGGGACAAAAAAAATGTGTCAAAAACTATTTACAAAAAAACACATTGGTATGTCGGCCATTCGAAAAGTGGTAAAAAGAAATCTAGCGAAGCACTGCGAGAGCTTCATTAATAACCCAGTGCAGTAATCGGCATAGAGCAGTGGCTGCAGCCGCCAGTTACACCTGACAAACCCACTGGACCATTAGGGCCCAAAATGCCCGGCTTTCCTTGTTGCCCCTTAGCTCCACGATCACCAACATCCCCTGGAGATCCATCGGCTCCAATTTCTCCATTTTGACCCGGTTTTTCTAAGCATATTCATTTTCAACTTCTTAGCATCGACAGTGAGTGAAAACTTCTCCAATTTTGTAAAAAAATACCGTCCAGTCCAGGTGGTCCAGGTTTCCCAGGAGGGCCAGGGGGTTCATCAAAGAAACGAACTTCTATAAGTCTTCCAGGAAAGCCTAGAGGTCCTGGCTTTTCCTGCTCACCATTCACTCCCTCTATTCCATTTGTGCCTTCTGGTCCGGAAGGCCCAATGTGACCTTCATTCCCTTTTCGTCCAGGAACTCCAGATGCTCCAGGCGATCCTTTTAGACCAGGACAACCACGAGGCCTAGTTGGTGCGTCATCACAATCAAAGCACCAAATCTAAATTGAAATATCAGTGACAAATCAAATTTTCTGGGGAAATTAATACTCAAAGCTGTTTCTTGCATGCCAGCGACGAATAATACTAGTTACTAATCAATTCTTAGGTACCTGCTGGTTTTGTGGCATTGGTGGAAGAGGAGTGCCGTCATTCCTCCCTGCTGTCTCGGCTGGACCATCTTTTCCGTTACAACAGTCCGAACCGGGCGGTCCATGTGGGCCCACTGGACCGGCGGCGCAACTGCAGCACATCTCACTCTGTGAATAATCATCAACAGCTGGTGACGTCTTGTCAACGTCATATACAGATTGCCGCGATGATCGAGCTATCAGAGAAGGATTTACCACAGTTAGCTGAGTGAGGACCATAATTCTTAGGTCCAACTAACGACTTATTGCAATGTAAGAAAAATTGGTTGAAACTTATGAAAGGCGTACTAGTGTCGTCTTGTACCTGCATGCGAATAACTTCTCTCCAAATTTTTCCTGAACGTAGTTTACAAAAGTTTATCTCACTCTCCATGACTGCATTCATATGTTGCACATAGTTGTACAGAATAGGTAAAACGGCAATGTACACAAATGCCGCCACGGTTGATACAGCCACTCCAAGGAAGGCCATGCTGCGAAAGACAGTGAAAATATGCAGCTCTCCAAGCTAATGCTTTACCACATTGATATCGATCATCGAGAAAACTGGTTAGACATGCCTCACTATGATGATCTAAAAGGAGGGAGCAACAAAAGTTAAGTGGTCTAGAGCGACTCGTTCCTATACAAAGAGTAAAACTATATCTCAAGAACAACATGTGGAATGTATACACTACAAATCGTTTCCTCGACGAGTACATTAAGCCATCCACTGCAGATTTTCTTTTCGAAAGGTTCAAAACGGCTCCGACAAAATGTTTTAAGAAATTCGAACCAACTATGTACGAGATTACAATGTTTAACGTTTTTGTTTTCTGCCTTCTATAATTTTCATGGCAGGTTACTAAGCGAAATACAACCACAACGTTGCTGAGATATTTGCAAAATCTCTGGACCGCAGGTGTCTATGGTGGGGAGGGAACGCGCTATTGTCCTTTCCGGAGAGTAACGCGTTCACCACCACACCATGCGGGTCCTTCGTTTCGCCTGTCTCTCATCTATTTCTATCGATCTTTTTTGCCACAACAATCACCCGTCAGCGGGGTTGATCTGGGAAGCGCAAATCGGCATAGAACCCAGTTAAGCTATGGCTGTAGTTGAAATCACAATGAACGCGTTACTCCCCGGAAAGGACAATAGCGCGTTCGTTCCCCACCATAGACACCTGCGGTCCAGAGTTTTGCAAATATCTCAGCAACGTTGTGGTTATGTACGAGATTGTCTCGAAACCTTTATACATGTTATAGTGGACAGATTTTCTCACAATCAAAGTGGTGTGATTTTTTTTCCATTGTATTGAGATAAGAAGATATTCCTGGAAGGAAAGGAGACAGTTACACAGATCCGTTCAGATAATTCTTTTATCGACACCGTGCTAAACTGCGTTAACCTGAGTTAAACGCTTCAATACGAAAGCCTAACTAAGGGTGAACGGCTAACATGCGTGTGCCACAGATCGCTCAACTACCTCGCGCTATTTTCCCATGTCTCTAAAAATATACGAACTCGTTGTGTATGTTATTCTTATCCCTCTAACTAGAAATCCTCTATAACTAGCCCAGCCACGCACTAAAGATGATTGAAGATTTCACTGGGACCTACCCGAGCTGCACAATAGTTAAAACGGTTACAGGCGAAAAATGTATGAAACAATTGTGTAAAAATACGAATTTTTTGATAGTGACACTAAGATTAGTGGTGGAAATGATATCTATAGAAGTAAAAATAATGAACAACTAATTTTATTTAGAGTTTGGGAAAAGAAGAAGGAGCAAAGATGATGTCAGTTTCCGTTCCTCTCAGATTCTTATGTAAACTGTAGAAATAAAAAACTATACAAACGTGATTAGGCTGTTTTTCCTAATCCAACTGTTCAAAGTAGCACATTCAAATTCTTCTCTC
Source organism: Angiostrongylus costaricensis (assembly GCA_900624975.1). Classification (NCBI taxonomy): domain Eukaryota; kingdom Metazoa; phylum Nematoda; class Chromadorea; order Rhabditida; family Metastrongylidae; genus Angiostrongylus; species Angiostrongylus costaricensis. The sequence continues at coordinate 172,941 of UYYA01004006.1, read as the reverse complement.
ACTTCCGTGCCTTTCCCAGGAAAAGAAAAAAGTGGGCTGTGTTTCTTGTATTCTCTTTTTATTTCATTTAACATTATTTGAACAAATTTCCTTTAGTGTAAGAATCCAAAAAAAGCTGGCAAAAGGCGGAATCTGACCTCCCACATCGCACTGCTGTTTCGTTACTCAAATTTGCTATTGAAAAATCGCTATGTCAAGCCAGGAAAACCACTCAGGGTTTAAAAAAAATGCCTCTTATCTTCACGCTTATTAGCTTGAGAAAACAATTACGAAGATTCTACAGTGAAATGAGATTGGCTAACATCATATGTTATGGAATACTCTCGAATGTTCAAGGAGAGCTTTTTATAAGTCCGGAACATGGGGAGCGACGTGGGCATGACTAGTTTAAGAAGACCCATAGAGGGGATACAATAGTAAAGAATAGAATAAAACCAGTACTGTGCGATTATAGCACCATTTACTTATAGGCGTTTCTTGAAATCAGGAAATTAAGACTCTTAAGAGTTCCCAGGTTCGCCTTTCTTTTAACCTCGGCATTGGAATGTGAATGCGTCGTTTTCTTGTTCACCAATCGCGACGATGTTATACAGCATACATTTACTTCGATAGAGAAACACAATACAATACAACACTAGCTGACGTTTCGGCAGTATCGGCTTCTTCAGAGCCTGGAAGGCTCTACTGATATACAATTTATTAGGCCAAACGCTTCAATAACACTTACAAAAAGACGAAAAACTCTATGGTAATTGCATGATCAACAGCTTCTCGAAATTACCGTTTTTTTTTTCGTGACTTGCAATGAGGAAGGTTAGAACAGCTGATTATAGTCGCATATAGTTGATGACTGCACCACTCCACATCAGAAATTGATGCGAAGATACGGGGCCAGGTCGCGTGTGACCTCTGGGCATTCCTCCTTGCTACTCATTGTGGCGTTTTTGGCATTTATCCAAAAAGCCTCAAGAAGTTAGCACGTTGGTATCTTAGTCTCCTGTGCGGGGATATTCACTTTAACTTCAAAATCGTCTCCGCTATGCTTTTGTATCTTATGTGTGCCTAGTGGAGTACTTTGTCTTGCTTTTCGTTTCCAATCCAATTGCTTTTCGTGTTGTTTTATACGGATACACAAGGGGCTGCCCTTTTAGCCAATATATTCATCTCAGCAATCATTACAAGAGATCAGGTATATCGCACCTGAACTCATGCAATCACCGTCCCTGTCGTAATGGTAGGTTACACAATTTGTTGTTTCACATAGACGGTCATACAAGCGGTTACGAACTACTTTACGACGTAGAGGAACCGGTGATAATTCAACTATCGCTACCGATTCCTCTAGACCTGCCCTTTTAGGCGTCGTTTTATAGCTATGCTTACTTTATCGCTAGTAAAGGGCAACATAGACAGGACTTTCTTTTGGGCAAGTGCTTCGTTTCGGCGCGTCGCTCTCCTTTTAAACTTGTCTCGTGTGGCAACTATTTTTCAGCCATTGGAGGTGGCTATTTACCAAGCCAAGTCGCGCGATTCTTCCTTTAGTTCCGTGGTAGTGCGCACAGAGGTGGCTGTTCGAAACATGTTTTTCACAATCGCCCTCTTTGTGTGTGAAGGATGGGAAGAAAGGGGATGAACGAGGATGTTCTTGTGACTTGGTTTTCGGTACTACTTTGTCATATAACCGCTACTTGATTAGTTGATTTGAACGTTCAAATGTATTTTGTTCTAACCTTCCTCATTAGAGGTCATGAAAAAAGCGGTGACTGTTTCGAGAAGCTGTTGATCACGCAATTGTCATAGTTTTTCGTCTTTTTGTAAGTGTCATTGAAGCGTTTGGCCTAGTAGATTGTATATTAGTATACCCTACCAGGCTCTGAAGAAGGCGATACTGCCGAAACGTCAGCTAGTGTTGTATTGTATTGTGTTTCTCTATCGAAGTAAATGTATGCTGTATAATGTCGTTGCGATTGGTGAACAAGAAAACGACACACTCCTAAGCCTTTGTCGGACAACAATGAACAAGTGCTTCCAATGCGATTTATGTCCTGTACTGCAGTGTTTTCAAAGAGAAAAAAAGAGAGACCGTTGTTCCGATTTTTTATCAGGGCATTAGAAAGCAGTAATGAGGTTAAAGATGTTAAAATGATCGTGATCGATTTTTCACTGATTGCTAATCTTGTAATTAATCTGTGATAAGAAGTAGAAGACCCTTCGTTTAAGATAATTGTGAAGCTTTTCTCCACTATTAGCTTATCTCAGGGCAATAGTGATGTACAAAATTAGTGTCTCAACACTTTTTTTTTTGATAATCCTTTCCCAACCCCTATACATGGAGCAAATTGGTATGGATTAGGCAGGATGTAGTAAAAAGACATTTCCAGTAAACGACGCTTCCTTGTATTCAGCTTCTTATGAATATATGTCTAATATGCCGAGAATAGAATTTTCACCAGCAAACAAGAAGACAGTTATAAGATTTCAATTGTAATATTAATCAATTTGTAAGCATCCTCTCACCAAGCTCCGGTATAAATAATCAATGTCTTTTTCACTGACTAGCTAACACGACGCTGATAAAATATTTTCGCATGGCTAATGCTTCCATGCCCTCGCCTTATTCATATCCGGATTGATGGGAGTCGGCTCTCAACAGCTTTTCATTCTTGTGATGAGGGTTCTCGTATTGCCATAAACTCGGATCTAGTGATTAGTTTTAAATTTCAGCTTTGACGTTAATTTTAGCCTGAAAATCATTAAGCGATTATTATCTTGGTGTTTGCTTCCTTTGCCATTTTTAAAACAAATATAAACTTTTTTTACACTACACGATATCATATTTTGCGCTGATCTCACCACCTTTTTCATTCAATTCGTTTCATTGCACCCAGCACATATAAAGATGCTGGTGGTTTCGGCTGCTACTCGAGGATTTTCGTCTCAGTAATGAACCTCGTTGAATTTGAACAAACAAATTCCTCTTGTAATCCTGATATGTGTGTGATAGTCTTGCGAAGGCATTCTCAGATGTTAATCACATAAGTAAGCGTCAGTGTGTTGAAGCAGCTGGCTTCAGACTAATCTGGGACCAATGTCCCAAGCCCAGAGGTATGAGGTCTTGGTGGACCCGGTGTAAAGTCGAACAAGCTCTTTGCTCGCTTTTAATAGCATAACTACCATCGTACTACGGGCTCCTTAATTACAAACTGAGCCGTTGCGAAATGGAACTCTAATCAATGATTAATGCTTAGATCTCATGTGACACTTTGCCGGTACACACCTTCTAAGGTGAGTTGAAAGCGCTGAAAAGTGAGCGTTTGTTGACAATGTGGGCTTAATCAACGACTTCATCATTTTGGTAATTGCAAAGAGTAATATGTCTTTAAAAAATGGTGACAGATTCACTTCACAACGAGATTTGATGCGCATTGAGCTTAGATCAGAACGAAGAAGTGCTTTTTAAAAACGGAAAACACAATCAACGAGGCCAACAGATTTTGATGGACAAATCTCAAATCTCTTCTACCGAAATTTATGCAGTTTATGCAGTATGGCAACCACGTGTGGGAAAACAGGAATTTGAGAAGCACCTGCAATAGCCAAAATTACCTGACCAGCACTTGCTTCAGGCTTAATCAATTCACCGCAATTTTTCTCCTTTTTTAACTGAAATTTTGTCACGCTGCTTTTCGAAATTTGTCACGTGATCGGATAACAATCAAAGTGTTTTCCTTTTTGAAGTAAGAAACCACCTAGTTCCTTTTTCTCTTTTTTTTTTCCTTTTTTCTCTCCCCAGATCAACCCCGCTAATGGGTGATTGTTGTGGCAAAAAGATCGATAGAAATAGCTGAGAGACGTGCGAAACAAAGGACCCGCATGGTGTGGTGGTTAACGCGTTACTCCCCGGAAAGGATAATAGCGCGTTCGTTCCCCACCATAGACACCTGCGGTCCAGAGTTTTGCAAATATCTCAGCAACGTTGTGGTTGTATTTCGCTTAGTAACCTGCCATGAAAATTATAGAAGGCAGAAAACAAAAACGTTAAACATTGTGATTTCAACTACAGCCATAGAAAGCTTCTACTTGAAGAATAGACAATGCAGTGTTTTTTATTCGCATAGAAGAATTATCTGGTAAATACGATGTTTTGAAAAGTAGGATATCCTCAGTGCTAATAAAGATATTTAAGAAAATAATTACAACTAGTGCCTCTAACTGCATTAGTTTTATAAAAGGTAAAACGCAAGGTATTAATCAATCATTAAGTGCATTTGATTCCATTAAGCGTATAGGCGGGTGAATGCATATCTTGCTCAATCGATGACTTGGAGTGGCCTTCCGAAAGACCCATACAGTGTTTTTCTTACCCAATCAGACAAGTCTGGCATCATTCTGCCAACCGCAGACGGACGAACGGTTTGCTCTACCCAGGGTGGTCTGTATTTCCGAGGTGAAATTAAGATGCATCCCATTTTTTCATAAAATATGAAGGATAAAGCGTTCGACTTTGATGATCCATCCCTTAGTGAATCACCATCCATTCAACTTCAGCAAGCGTCTTTAAAGGAGGTTGAATGCATATCTGGACTGTATCACGATACAAAAATGACCAGTAGTGACCTATCGGTATATCAAGTCGCTGTTTTTTTTATCTTAGACAAATTTGGTACAAATTTTTCGTTCCACGAAGGGAAGAAGGGCGTCGCAAGTCCAGGCGCGTAATCGAGCCCGTGACCACATGTGTTATATTAAACACCTTTAACACAGCACTACAAGCGCCCATGTTTGAAGTACTGAATTTAAAAATATTCGATAAGTACCCTAGTGTTCCTATATTCGCTGATCTTCATTTCGATTTATTACGGTGTGAACCCACTGATCTCCCTTACATGAGGGATCTCGAGCCGCTTAGTTGCGAGGCTACGTGACGACCCCCAGATGACGGATAGGGGGCTAATCGGGGACTAAAAGCGAACAGTGCTTCCCTGAGGCGCAAGTGGATCCAGGGGATGGACTCCTGTTTCTGCTGCACCGATTTGGCACATACTTTCTGCATTTGCTAGGCGTATTCATGCATGCGTGTGTGGGTTCGTTCTTGTTTACGCGGTTTGTATTCTACGAGTCAGTTCAGCCAAAAGCCTGCAATCAAGTGGGAAGTATATGGAAGGCGGTTAGGAGTCGCCTCATACAAATAAGCTCCATGTCCACTCTGGGAGAGCCTGGGAAACTACCCGTGAGTATACCCAGTCCCACGTTTAGAGCACCGCAACCTATACGTGGGTATCAAAAATGCTAAACAAAGTTAAAAAAAAACTGGCCTCATTCCCCTGACTCCGAAGGAGCCTCCAATTTCGCAGCGTTGTGTAGGACGAGTACGGAGAGCCTGCTAAAATCTCAGGGCCAATGGAAACTGCTTGGATTTCAAAGAACTATGGTGACAATCTGTACCTACTATGCACGTCCACTTGCATTCGAGTCCTCGATAGAAGACTTGCTCATGCAAGCAGGAAGTATAAAGTACGACGTCATCGGCTTGGCCGAGACGAGAACACCACAGCCCTTCAACGCCGTCTGTGACACCGAAGAAGAACTGTTCCTCGGAACATGCGGCAGTAGAGGAGTCGGCGCCGTCGGCGTTCTCGTCAACACGAGTTTGTCCATGAACATCGATTCATTCGAAAAGCTTACAACCCGAATCGCACTTTTACGATTAAAAAAACGTGGGTCAATTCGGCTTTGACAGTCTTCGTCGTTTACGCCCCGACATCAAACTATAACGAAGAAGAAGTCGAAGCGTTCTAAATGGACTTGGAGAAGTTCTACAGAGAAGACCACACATTCTTCGAGGTCATCATTCGCCATTTCAACGCCAAGATTAGACCTAGAAGAACGTCTGAAAAACGTCACATTAGGACCAACGGATTAGAATGGAATGAACGGGGTGAGCAACTGTCTGAATTTATCATGAAAATCAAGACCAACCGTGGTAACTCGCAATTCCAGATGCCCCACCCTCTGCGCTAGATGTGAGAGTCTTCCAGTGGAGAGTAACATGACGAAATAGACCACATCATAGCAAATGGAAGGTTTTGCCTAACCAATGTCGCTGTAGTCACAAAATTCTACACGGGATCAGACCACCGTCTCCTTCGTGCAAGATTCTACTTTTCGCGGAAAGGAGAAAAAGCCGCTAAATTCCAAAATCGAAGTCCCAGAACCACCGCAAACTGGGATCTATTCAATTCGTTAGTCGGCTTTTGGGAAGATGCCGTTGTCGATAACACCGACGAAGAATACAGTCGGCTCATTCAACATCTTCACGTTAGCGCTATAGAAGCTCATAGTTTGAAAGTTACGAAGAGACGTCTGTCTCTAGAAACACTCGAGCTGATACGCCAGCGTGGAATCGTACGAGCTGCAGGCAACCGCGAACTAACGTCCCAAATTGCAAAACAATGCAGGCAGCCGATAAATGAAGATTTTAAAGAGAGAAGAGCAGTAGTAATGGTCGAAGCTGCAGAGCTGTGAAAAGCATTCGCAAAGCTCACCGAAGCTTCGCCTATTATAAGCCCAAGATGATTGCACTCCGACGCCCAGACGGAACAGTTACAGTGCCCAGAAATGGAATGGAGAAAATCATTCACGAATACTACGCGGATCTCTTCGAGAGCCACGTCCACTTTCTGTTGTATGAAATAAAGGAGGATGGATATGTTGCACCATCGGTTCTCCCCTCCAAAATCCGACATGCCATTTCGCCGGTGAAAAATCGAACAGCTGCATGTTCGGACAGGATAAGATCTGAGCACCTGAAGATCCTTCCGCCAGTTTCCGTAAACAGACTGGCTCGGCTCTTCACACGTTACCTGTCTGAATGCAAGGTCGCTACTCAGTGGAATACCAGCAGGACCGTGTTATTTTTCGAGATGGTTGACCTCAACGATATCGGCAAATACCATCCAATTTGCTTGCTTCCTGTCGTCTACAAACTTTTCACTCGAGTCATCCTAAGCAGGATTGACAGAACACTAGAAGAAGGACAGCCATATGAGCAAGCAGGGTTTCGAAGAGGATTTAGTACGATGGACCACATCCACACGGTTACACGGCTCATTGAAATATCGCGAGAGTACAAAAGAACGCTCTGTCTCACTTAAAGGTTCTTCGCGGACTGTACAAAAATTTCGCAACCAAGATATCACCATTATCAAGATATCAGGCTAGTTTATCTTCTTAATTTCTCTACTAATGTGGAGCAAAACCAATTTCTTAGGCGCACTTTTGAATTATAGACTTTTTTTTGAGATGTTTCTCTATAGGATTGGGGTTACATTAATTTTGTACTGCCGTAACGTTTTCAGCGTCATTAGAAGCGACTTTTTAAAATTATATTTCCTATTTCATATTGACGTAGCCTAATTAATGTGTTTGAATTGGCTCAATCGCTGATGTAATCATACTCAGAAACCTGCTGATACAAATTAATAGTTTTAATAAACATGTTTCATTACAGCCTTCTCGTCATCCATGTCATGTGTTCATATATACACCGTAAAATGCATGAAAAACAGGAAAATATAACTTGTCCACCATCTACCAGATGATTAATAGAATTTCTGGAGACCTGAACCCAACAACAAAACGAGCATCGGCTTTACAGACAGCTGATGGCACGCCTATCACTCGTAATCGAATTACTTCAAAACGGCTTTAAGAACGAAGTCGATAAAACAGCGCAACCCGTGTATGAAAAGAAAACAAAAATTGACTGAGACTAAGACAAAAATTGTTATTGATATACGCATAATGAAAATACGTGAAGAACCTTCACAACGGCTCTGATTCTGATCCAGCGGATTTTTCTCACGAGGCCGTTAACCGGAAAAGAAAGCCAGGACGCCGATAGTGGTCCTTCGTTTTCATCGGCCATGATGATAGTGGGAGGGTATACAGTATAGTATACGATCACCATAAATCCATAATGTAATATAAGTACTGAAATACAAGCACTAAAACTTCAAAATTTAGGGCAAGTAATCATACAACGACAAAATATTCGACTTGAATATTGCGAACCTATGACGTGAAATTTAGTATGAGCTCAATAATAAAAGAAGAAAGTCAAAAATAGACGTAACAGTATGGCAAAACGTGTTACCATAATTACGCTGCTTATCACATTGCTCTTATAACTATTCAAAAACTAATAAAAAACTCATTGATTGACTAGAATAATGTGGAAAGGAGAAGGGACGCAATTAATTATGATTAAAATATACACAAAACATTTTTAAAATATACACAATTTCCGCCAATACTGTTGGAATGAATCATCTCACGAACGCTGATAAGTAAATTTATCAGTGTTCAGGGTGTCATTCAACACACCAAAAAAGAAAAACCTAAAGAAACAAAACTTGTTTTCAGAGATCTGAAGCACTTAGTCATATATATATATATATATATATATATGTATATATGTACATATATATGTATATATATACATATGTATATATTTACGTATATATATATATATATATATATATATGAATTTGTGCCTATGACTTAATACACCCTCAATATTATGACATATATTAAACACCTCATTCAATCATCACAAGCAAAATGAAAATCGTATCGAAAATGATCTGAACCGACAGTAGTTCCACTTAAATAAACTGAGAAACACCACTGAGGAGAAAAAACAATCCAAGAAAGAAACTGTGTTTGTGAACGATTATCTTGAGATTGATATGTTATATGTATTGATATACATTTGCAATGTATGTACAGTAAAGAAAGCAACATAAAAATGTGATTGACCGACATGCAATGCAACTTCTCCACAATATGGCTCCCGTTCAACGTTTATGTGCGTGTGCTCTCCTCAGACTTCTTCTAGTGTTCCGTGATTTCCTATTATGTTTTTGTACAACTGTGATGAGAGGAATCTGAAAACAAATGTTAAGAGCAGCGGAAAAAAAACTCAGGTACAATTTTCAGGTAGGCGAGATTCTAACGATAATTTCTTTTCTGAGAACTTCCTCGAATTTATTCCCGTATCTCTATGACTGCATTTATTCAACAATGCGATTTTATATTCCGTTCTATTTGCACCGTTCACCTTAACTAATGAATACCAGGCTAGAAAATGAGTATTACGCATGTATAAGAGTATCTACAGTTATTTACATCGATGATAATTTAGCAAGAACAAAGGAGAACTTCATTCAAATGTGTCTTATATGATTAGTACATCTAAAAGGTACGATTGAAATGAATAACAACTACACAGATTGAGAACCAACGCGTCCTGTTGTTGACCGGATTCAGTGGCAAAAGAAAACCAAGATCTTTAGAATGGCACTGATTTTGTTCATGGATTTTATAGTAGTACTCAGCCAAGATTCATATGTTTTGTTGATCAACTTCACCACAACTAACCAGTATTTTTTTACTATGCTTGCTTCACTATCGTTAGGAAAAGTTAATTGACCTTGAATTCATTTCCTTATCACCACCGTTTCCCGTGCTTTCTAAAGTGCGAAATAATTGCGAATTAAAGACGTCAACACAGAAATTGAATTTGTATTCTTAAACTGCTGCCTAGTAACAGCGTCACGTTGTCAACGCTAAATTGTAGTCATTTTCAAGCCACTGAGCACGACTACAAAGATGAGCGGTTCAGAAATGAACTGTGGTTTGAAGAAGCAATTCTGGTCGCAGAGGTAACCCCATTACGAAGATATATAAACTAGTGAAAAACTTGACCACATCGCTACTAGTTAATGCATTTTCACGTTTTCTATGTAAACATAACTTCTCCTTTAATTCACTCCTAATGAAATGCAGTTTGCAGTGTCTTAGCTTCTGTTATTCCTCTCTCGTTATTGAAAGACGAATAAACATCAAACTTAAGACAGAAATAAAATAATGAGTGTACAAGGCAAAGAACCGTGAAGAGTACACTTCCAAGAGCACTCGATACAATTAGGCCAACAATATATTAATCGAGAAACCCAATGAGCTGTAGAAATTGAAGTCATCATAATTTCCCGATGCCAGAAATGATAATCGTTTGCTAAGATTCACTAAATAACGAGTGCTTGAACATGTTAAACGGGATGCAATGCGGTCACTACGAATTGAAGAATCATTTCCTCCATTAATTTTTAAGGAAGAAAAACGGGAGGACTATTCCACCAGGTACATTTACGCCTATTTTTCATGAAATGAAGTCACGCTGCCACGACAGAAAAACTGGAGAAACTTTAGTAAAATGAGCTATTGATAGCGTTCTTACCTCGGATACGAATCCCTCTGCATGAGAGTGTAAATCTGGTTTTGTGCCTCATCAAATGTCGCCGAGGACGGTCGTGACATGTTGGTGTTGACGATTTCACGTACTCTCGAATCTAACGACACCTCTTTCGGTGAAAGTATTGATATAAAATCCTCGTAGATGATACGAGCCTAAAACCAACAACACTTCCACCAAGACAGTGACCACATTCATAAAGTTCTGATAAATAAATACTACTAGGCAGAGCAAAATATGTTACATTAATACTAAATCGGTGAATACATACGACACTAGGTAATCTTCGAGATATTTCATATCAGGTAAAAAAAAACGTGGACAAATTTTAATCACAGAACCCATAATAGTAGGTTATTTTCGGGAATTTGCTAGCCTTAGTTCATTCTTTCTTTTTACAAACAAACAAAATAAGGCACGTGATATCAAACATTCCCTTCCTAGCTCGACTTGGCATCATTTTCTTTTCGACAAACGCAAACAGAGTAATAAACGCCTGTGGCTAAATGCCACTAAACACCTCAGCACTTATAACGCGACTTAGGTCACAACGTTCAGACTTGGGTAAATGTTCGCTAGTTCTGCAGTGAAAAATGCAATACATAGAAACTCCCAAGTACGACTTTCTATTAACCTCGGCATTGATTGAACAATTCTTTCTACTTCTGTTCAGCAAACACGAGTTGCTATTTTATTTCTTTATTTACGTACAAGCTGACGTTTCGGCGGATTTCGCCTTCCTCAGAGTCTGGAAAGGTCAAGGTAGGCACTCTGGATTAATTCCAAGAATCCGAAAATGAACCGCAGGGAGGAATGCCTCATTATCACGCGTGATGTTGGACAGCATATAAACCTGTTATTTTGATGGGAGAGGCACATTACGCTTCCATGTGAATTCTGTGCAGTCGGTCTTCACACGACATACTCAGTGGAAGGCTCATAGAAAGCGGTGAGTGTGCAGAGCTGTGTTCAATGTGATTGAAATGTTGGTTCAGCGTTTTCCCTGTTTGGTTATGGAAGTGTTTGGCCGAATAGATTGCTGTCAACTTGACCTCTCCAGACTTTGAGGAAGGCGAAATCCGCCGAAACGTCAGCTTGTACGTAAATAAAGAAATAAAATAGCACCTCGTGTTTGCTGAACAGAAGTAGAAAGCAATATATAGATATTTAGAAAACCGAATACTACGATCAAGAACTGATTGCAGTCTGTCTAGGTGTACTCACCTTTTCTTCAATTTTCTCGGCGTTCTTTTCTCGTTTCAGCTCCTCACATGCTTGCCAGAAAAGAATATTCTCGTCAGAATATTCACCCTTCAGAAATTCGGCAAAATACTTTTGACCCACTAAATGCAAACAATTTTCATTAGAGAATTTCTAGACACGACAAATACGTTTCTAATTATTTTCTGTGTACACCTAGAAATCTAGAATAGGCTTTTTCTCTAAAAAAGCTAAAGGACAACAAATGATACCGGTACACCAACTGTGTCATAATCAATGAATGAATAAGAAAACATACGCTTATTTTTCATGAGATTCTCAAATGATTGTGACCATGCATAGACGACTTCGTATGTTGGTCTGGAAGTGGGATAAAATGAATGACGATTATTGCTGAGTATGGAAATTTACTCCAATTCCTCAAGACATGTAACAAACCAATGACATGCGTCACGAGGAGAAAGTGCAAGTGTTGGGTGAATTTTCGCGCTTACAAATAACGACAATGATTATCTTTAACAAGAATGTAATTAAAGTACTTTACGAAAGCGCAAATGTACGTGGTTTGATATTGCTTAGAGCCTCAATGACATCCTAAGACGCTAACCAGAATCGGTACCAAAGCCGAGGGTTAAGCTCTTGAATCTGCTAAAAGTATGAAAGAGTATTCATAGTAGCGAGCTCTCAATGTTATAGGAGATCCTCGAAAATTAAAATCTTCTAGCTACGAGAGGTACCAACTCAAAGATGGTTTTCATCAAGAATGAAATTATACCCGACACCTCATTACCATGCTAGTATACCTCAAAATGATTTGTTAATTAAGCATCCACAGTTAAAATTATTGAATAACGAGATTATGTATGACCCAGAGAGGTAGGTAACTGAAGTGAAGCTAATGAACCTACACTACCCTCTTTTACTATCCTGCAACAATACATTTACTATCTCCATATCCATCTCTACCTCCTACTCTGCTTCCCCCATCTCATTCTCACTTCTTTACCCAAATATAAATAACTGACTCCTTAACGCATGTGATTGGTTAGCCACAAATACGGTGTTACAGTATCGATGTTATCACAAAGTATTCAACCACATTCGGCAAGAACACTCACTTATCTAAATTGTCAGTGTTGTTAGAGGAAGGCTTCTTCTCAGTTCCGACCGTGGAACTGCAACAGAGATATGAAACGTTGCTAGAAAGAGAAAACATCACATTAAACAAAAACCTTTACACAGAAATGTTAAACACATATTTTCTCTTAACACATCTTAATAACTATGCCTTTTGCACGAAAACCTTGAAACACTTATTCAAAATACTCTTTCTCCTATTTTATATGGTGTTAAAGTAGCATATTCCGCAGGACTTCAAGTCCTTTACGATCACACCAGTCGAAAGAAGAACTAATTTCCAGAAGAATAGTGGTACTGCAGGAGGGCTCAAGTCCCGAATTCAGTCAACTGACATCATTGAATGATATTTCGTTTTTCTGGACACTACGTCGTAAATGTGCAGCGAAAACGTAATTTGTCGATAAAATCGATATTTTTTAAAAAATTCCATGAGTATTTCCAATCAAATGAAACAAAAGGTACTATCACGTTCAGCTTCATATCAACATGACGCGTGATGCTTCGTTGTAGGTAGAAACAATGAGGATGCGAAAAGCATTAAAAGGGATTTACGCTCAGCTGATTCAGTAAGTAGTAAATAAAATTCTTTCGGGAATAAATCACCATACTAACGAAGATGGTATGAGATGACACAGGGAAATTCTACAGGTGTAAATGAGAACAAGACGGGATTTTCTATTAACAATTCCAAAGTCAAGTTAGCTGTCCCAACTAGCCTCACACTATAAGTGTTTTAACTAAAGCTAAGATATATACCATTAAACGAACACATTTACAGCACAATATATAAATGTGGGACACTAAAATTACCTGTGGTTTTGGCCCATGAAATCACAATCGCAGATAAGGATTTTCATAAGCATACTATGAATTTGATGACCGCCAGTCTGTGGGGTGGTGTTGTGCGTTCGTGTATGGTTGTTCTGGTATACTGGTGTTCGGTCAACGACACATAGGTAGGTCGTCGTGTGCGATGACGCTGGTGTTCGTGATGGCCCTCGAGAGGGAGGGAGGGAGGCTGCGGAAGACGAAGTGTGAAAGCAAGGGCGCCGTCGCGTCGCGGCACACACCGTGAATACCGCTGCTGCTGCTGCTGCTGCCGCGGCGCCGCGGCAGATCGATGCACGGCAACGGCTCGGAGGCCGTCGGTGGGCGGGCGAAGCCGTGACGTCGGACCGACGTGCGGCGGAGGGCACGAGCGGCGGGCCGGCCGAGCGTGAAGGCGGGTCGTCGTTGCTGGTGTCGTTGCTAGTGGTGGTGATGGTGGTCGTCGTGCTCGATTCACCTTGCATGGCGGCCTCTGTTCGCCCCGTCGGCCATCATGTTGCCGGCTGGTGTCGTTCGTAGAATAGTGTCGATGTCAAAGCACTATCGACTGGCCACCATCGTCGTACGTAGAAGCGAATCTGATCAGCGCAGTCTAACGAACACAGCGATGAAGGAGGCCCGCTGTGGTGAACCGCAACACCATTGGTCTGTTGAAATCGAGAGAGACTAGTGTTAAAACAGAAGATCATTTGCAAACTGAAATATATGAACAAACGAGTGTACGGTTTATAAGAAAAATGTTGAATTTTTATTTCACATTATGTTACATTCATGCATCAGTGACATTTCTAAAGGAATAAAGTGCCAATTTAAAACCGTCAGAAGGATAAAATCACAGATAAGTTAAATTTCGCACCCAACGGGATTCCTTCAGGTACTAATAGTTTGTTTAACGTTTGAGCACGATTTTTTCCTAATATTTTGAAGATTAAGCAAATGTCGGTCATTCAGCCCTCACCTATAGATGTTCTGTTATGATTCACAAATCGTGCTGGTCACGACACTTTCTCCATTGGTTTCGATTTCATACAACCATTATCGTTGGAGATGGTTAGTTATAATCGTGTGTGATTTCGGCTGCAGTTCGATGATCAGAAAGTTACTTACTTACAGCTGCAAGTATAGCTGGCTCGTGTGTGTAACAAACACATCGGACCATCTTCATGTTAATGTCTGTCGAGGTCGCTTTGATTCTCTTCGGATCGACTCATTGTTCATATCGTCCAGCTGTCATTTTCTTTTCTTTTTGTATAATCGTGCCACTGTTTGTTTCTTGAAACGTTAGCGTCTGGAAAAATACGCGCTTCCTCTTCATATGTTCCAGTAACGGTTTCGTTATAGTCGAATACACAACCGTTGCTTTCGTATTGAACTGTAATGTGCCATGGTAATATTGACCACAGGGGGATCTTTGTACTGCTTTCTTTCCCATTTCTAAAACTTGTTTGGCAGAATGAAATCAGGAATAGAATTCTAGAATTAGGGCGAGAATTCCATGAATATGTCTTTAGCAATAGTACACACTAAACTTTCAATTTCTAAGACAATGTCCTTCGTCCATATATCGGTTTAGACAAAGTTGTTGGATACTTCTTTTTCGTTAGTAGTTGCTTTATTTGCTAATAGAAAAATGACTCGAATTACTAAGTGTTTGTCGAGAATCAAAAACCACTGTTAAAAATGGAAATGGTCAAAAATGTACTGCATGTCAAATCGGTAGCTATCTGTTTTGGTCGGTCGAATAATTCCAGTATCACATTCTTACCATGGTAAATCTAAGGTTTGCCGAAAGATCATGTCCATCGGCTATCATGAAAAGGTCAATTTTTCCCGGCTGCTGTAAAACAGTAATTTTGCTCAAATGTAATGTCTCACAAAAGTATGAAGCTCGCTGTTGAGTAGTCATAGATTTCACATGACTCGATTTTGAAATGTACGGTATGGGTCACAGGATTTCAAACATTCGATTCGTTTCCTCACATCTGTCCTCCACGATGGCCTCCCAATATTTCTCGAGCTGTAAATTCGAGTTAGAGCGTGCCGTAGGGAATACAGAGAAGAAACCTTTCCCGAGCAAGTTTGGTACTAATGACCCGACATCAAAGAATTGAAAGACTTGTTGGGTCCGGTAAGCGGTCGAAACAGCACCTTGCTCGTGATGACTGGCACCACTATTACTGGGTTACCCGTCCCTTGTAATTATAAAACTTGGTATTTATATATTTCAAACAATCTCAATCACTTGCATCACTTGTCCGTCCGTCGATCGTTGATTGAGCTCAGCGGTCGCAAGGAATTTCTTTACTCCATTTTGTGGACAGCACCAATAAATTGGATTATCCTGACCCTGGGGGCACACTGAGAGTTATTTTTTTTCGAGGACATTAGGGAGGATTCCGCTGTGAGTTTAATACCCCGTTCCACCAGTAGTATTATATCCTATTAGTCTCGATTACCACGGTTCTCCCTCATACGAGGGATTTCTAGCCACGAGACTATGTGGCGCCTCCCCAGGTGGCGGATAGGGGGTTAATCGAGGACCAAAAGTTAACTGTGCTTCCCTGAGGCGCAAGTGGATCCAGGGGAAGGGCTCCCTGTTTTTGCTGCGTTGATTTGGCACATACTCTCTGTATCTGCTAGGCGTATTCATGCATGCGTGTGTGGGTGCGTTCCTGCTCATGCGGATTGCATTCTACGAGTCAATTCGGCCAAAAGCCTGCAATCAAGTGACTGGGAAGTATATGGGAGGCAGTTAGGAGTCGCCTCCAACAAATAAGCTCCATGTCCACTCTGGGAGAGCCTGGCACGCTACCCGTGAGTATACTCAGCCCCCACGTTCAGAGCCCAGCAAGCTATACGTGGGTATCAAAACTGCTAAGCACAGTAAAAAAAAACGGGCCTCATTTCCCTGACCCCAAAAGAGCCTCCAATTTTGCAGCGTTGGGTAAGACGAGTGCAGAGAGGCTGCTAAAATCTCAGAGCAACGCAAGTTGCCTGGATTGCAAACAACTAAGGTGACGATATGTATTTAGAATGCACGTACACTTGTATCCGAGTTCTCGATAGAAGACTTGCTCATGCAAGCAAGAAGGACAAGACGTCATCGGCCTGGCCAAGACGAGAAGACGCCACCCATTCTACGCCGTCAAGGACACCGGAGAACTGTTCCTCGGAAAATGCGTCAATGGAGGAGTGGGAGGCGTCGGCATTCTCGTCAACACGAGTTTGTCCGTAAATATCGGTTCATTCGAGCAATTAACAACTCGAATCGAAGTCTACGATTGAAGAGATGTGGATCGAAAACAGCTTTGACAATCCTCGCCGTTTACGCGCTGACATCAAACTATGACGATAATGAAGTCGAAGCGTTCAACATGGACTTGGAAAACTACTACAGAGAAGACAATACAGTCTTCATGGTTACCATTGGAGATTTTTGACGCCAAGATAGGACCAGGAAGAATTTCTGAACAGCGTCACATTGGAAGCACGAATTAGAATGGAACGAGTAGGGTAAGCGGCTATCTGAGTTTATCATGACAACCAACACCATCCATGGTATCTCGCTGTTGCAGAAGCTCCACCCTCAATTCTGGTCGTCGAGTCTCGTAATGGAGAGTACCACAGCGATATAGACCACGTCATTGTAAATAGGTTTTGCCTTACCGATATCGCTGTTATACCAAACTTCTACACGGGATCAGATTACCGTCTCCTTCGCGCAAGAATCTATTTCTCGCGGAAAGGAGGAAAAGCCGCTAAATTCAAGAACCGAAGTCCCAGAACCACCGTAAACTGGGGTTTATTCAATTCACTAGTCGGTTGTTGGAAAGATTCTGTTTTCGACAACAACGACAAAGAACACGACCGGTTTATTCGGCATCTTCACGACAGTGCTATAAAAGCTTATATTTCTAAAGTCACCAAGAGACGTCTATCGCCAGAAACACTCGAGCTGATACACCAGCGTGGAATTGCATGAGCTGCAGGCAACCGCCGACTAATGTCCGAACTTGCAGAACTACGCAAACAGGCGATAAAGGTAGTTCGTAAAGAGAGATGAGCAACAGTTATGGTCGAAGCTGCACAGGCTGGAAGAAGCATTCGCAAAGCCCACCGAAGCTTCTCCAATTAAAAAACTAACATGGTTGCACTCCGACACCCGAACGGAACAGTTATAGCCTCCAAAAAAAATTGGAGAAAATCACTCACTAATACTACGCTGATCTCTTCCATAGCCACGTCCACCTTTCGCCATATGAAATAAAGTGGATGGGTTTGTTGCACCACCGGTTCCCCCTTCCGAAATCCGACATGCTATTTCGTTGGTGAAAAATCTACCAGCACCAGGCCTCGTCAGAATAAGATCTGAACACTAGAAAAACCTTCTAAGAGAACTAAGAGTAAACCAGTGCCAGGTTCAACTACCGTCTCGCATGGTGGCAAATCTCCCTTTGATCCATAAGGGCTGCGACTGCCTGTGATGGCGAAGACACGGGTAGACTTTGACTAGGTTGATCTCGAGACTCAAGGAACCATAATGGCTTAACCAGCAAATCTCCGAAAAATGGAGATTAAGCTAGCTGGGGCCCGCACAACCATTGAGGACGAGGCATTCAAGTAGCAAATATTGAGCAAGTAAGTATATATTATACATGTATGCACAGGGTGCGCGTAGCGCAGTGGTGAGAGGCGCCCGGCACTACAAATATGATCGATCTCACGCCCCAGGTTCACCAAATATTCCATCACTCCGTGGTCGACAAATTGGTACCAGACTTGTCCGGTAAGAAGGCACTACTGAAATGGTACATCGATAGGCCACCGTGAGTCATGGCATAGCGAAGATATGCAGGTAATCACCTCTAACGATGTCTAATGAAGTCGAATTCATAGCGCATTCTTGAGGGACTGATCAATGCAGACAGCTTTAGAACTTCTACATGTATATACCACGTGTTATACATTATATTATGCACAATAGGGATAATAGCACAGTGAATAGAGATACCAACATGTAAGCATGTCACTTATTCGACCTGCCTCCGTGCCAACTATGCCCCATCTCTTTCATGTGGGCAAAATAATTATTTGGGAAATGCAAAATATGTACGAATAGGTAATGGAAACGATGAAAAATGGAGATACTTTGACGCCTCTTCAATAACTGTTTTTCAAACATATGTTTCACTGAACTTCCTTCAACTATTTTTATTGTAACCTTTTTCAGTACTTTACTTGAGAGCAAGAATTGTAGATATTCTATAGCGTCATTAGATACCGTAATGAAGAACAGACTCATTTCAAAGTTTATAAACAACACTAGCCACTCTATTGCTTTTTTACTGGGAGCCATCGTTTTGTGGTTTCAAAAATATTACAAAATTTGAGGTGATTATCACTTCTTAGGGAGAGGTTAGCTCAGTGGTAATTATTCCATCGCTTACGTAGGCTTACCCAGGTTGAGATTCCACCTAGTATCGGTCCAGCCATGGCATCCCGCTAGGCTCAGCAGATTGCTAGCAGACTTGTCTGAGAAAGGTTCTGCCTACGCAGTTCGAGTGGGGACTCCCTTGGCGCGCTGCCTCATGGCTTGAACGAGAAACGACTCGACCAGCATTCAACGACATTCATCACGAAAGGAAATTCTTCATGCAGCCGTCGAAAAAAACACGTGAAGAAAGTTGAAGACTTTCAAGAATGACGGATATGAGAGGAGGCACCGGCTTTGAGAAGTGCCGGGATTCACGCAGCATAGTAATCGTGATATTGAGTCGTGTAATGACTACTAAGCTTTATTTTACAAAAATTCCATATAAGACAGCAGTCTTTCGCAGCAGTATCAATCACCGAGCTTGCTATAATGGTGCATAAAATACTGACACATGGAAGCGAGTGTTTAAATGAGACTACTTTCTCTATCTTCACAAGAAGCGTATGTCATAATATGCAAGTGATTCTATAAAAAGAAATGGAGAAAGTGCGAAAGTGTAATTCCTTGAAGCCATCAACATTTGGGCGTTTTCACTGAGGCTGTTTAATATTCACGCTCTGTTTTGCAACATTATGACATGGCTTTGTCATTATTCATAGACAATACTTCAAAGGTATGCGGCAAAAATGTGGATTCTTCACAGGATTGTAGTTAGGTTGTGCTACTCACTAGGTTTGTCGATAGAAGTTGCAGTGAAAACTTCCTCGGGGCTGCAAAAAAAAGTATTTGAATTCTTAATGAAGAATTTATTTGATCTTTTTCGAAGGATTTCGACCCTATACTCACCTTTGGATTATTATGAAAAGTGCGATAGTTCACAGCGGGTTGAAAAAGAATCTCTTATGATGTTTCACTTCCTAGCGGTTTACCGCCTCATCGTGACTGGAAGGGGTTCCTCGGTGTCGGGCTTCGATATACAGCAGAGAAAGGGAATTTATCCCAGCGGGAGGGTATCCCAAGCTGAGAAGGAATCAGGCGTTTCCACTAGGAAGCCCAGCTAAGAGTAAACCAATACCACGATCCACCACCGTCCTGGTATCAAAGTCGCATGGTGGCAAATCTCTCTTTGATCCACAAGGACTGCCACTGCCTGTGGTGGTAAAAACCTTGGGCAGACTTTGACCAGGCTTATCTCGGGATTCCAGGAAGCCGCAATGTCTTAACCGGCAAATTTTCGAAAAATGGAGATTATGCTGGGGCCCGCACAACCAGCAGGGATTGGCCATTCAAGTATCAAGTGAGTAATTCACAGCAGGTTGAAAAAGAATCTCTTTTGATGTTTCAGTTACACATAAAAGGTAAACACCAATATTTGTTGAAGAACAGCTTTCTTACTTTTTATTTTCAATGTGTATTTGTACACAAAATAAACATTTAAACATTTTAAAGGTTTTAAAATCACTCACGCTGATTCCTCCAAACGAATCTCGACCGAATTCTGGAATACGTAAAAATGATTAAGGAACACCTTATTTGTCTCCGAATGGATATTCTTTTCGTAGTGAGCTAGGTGTGTCCTTATCACCTAATCAATCGACTCTGAGCACCTACTCTATGTCACAAGGTAAAATTTATGGCTTTGCTGAATTTACAATATTTCTACAGTCATGGCAGAGTCAGAGTTCCAGTGTGTTTTCAAGATTTTCCACGAAAACTTATTGTAATCAGTAGAAATAAACAGAGAGTAAAACATTCGGCGCTGAGTAATCACTGAGGGATGCACTATGCATTCGATTGTATCACTTACACTAGTGATGATGAAATGTACGTTTGGCTTTACAATCACTTGTGATGGCCTACTGATGCATCAAGTCACTGTTTTAACCTTCATAGAGAAGTCGTTCCAATATTCTGACACCGAGGGAATGGAAGAGATCGTGACTTCAAGGGGCGGGATAGAACTAGAGACTGAACTGGTGCATATTGCATAGCACCTTTAAGCACTTCGCTACACATGCTATACACCTTTTATTCTTTCGCAAAGTTTTATACAAAAAAAGATGAAGATAGTAAAATAGTCACCTCAAGTAGGGAAGGAACAGGAGATGGATTGCACGAGGTAAAACCGACCTGAGTAGTGTTGTCCGGCGTAAATCCTTCAATCGTTTCCATTTCTCTGTAGGATATTCAAAGTATATAAATTATTTTAGTAAGCGTGCTGAAATTTAGAATGACACGAGTAATTATAATATATTTAAAGTCATGGGCCGAAAATATCTCGTCTACAGTGCCTAAGTAATTCCTTAACATGCTGTAGAAAAATTCTATGTAAGTGACAAGTTTGGAAATTTTGCAGTACTTATCGTCGGTGATCGTTGGATTGTTAACTGGCGCATCGTTGTTCGTCGTTTCACGAGAACATTCCTGGAAGTAGGCAAGCAGAAAATGGTCAGCAATTAAGAAGTTAAACGGGCATAATAAAATAAAAGGTTCAGTTCTAAAAGTGGAAAATTCTACAATTAGGCTCTTTTCCACTACGAAAATGTACAAAATTTTGCCTAATGGTAAAAAAGCTTGTTGAGTCCTTGGCATTCTTGGTTAAACCTTCACCTATAACTTGTACTCAATAAAAGCATTTAGATAAACAAATGTTACGAGTAATTACTTATTTGGAAGAACCCTGTCCTGTGAATTTTACCTCATAATCCTGTTTCGAAACTGCTAAGGTATTCTTGAGTTGCTCTCCAAAACTAGTGAATGGCAAGCTTTTATTGATGACCCATTTGTTGTCAACCAGAAATTTGAACTCATAATAACCTAAACTACAACTCTTTATCTACTTAGACGCCTTTCACCCTAAAATTACCAAATACTTAAGCTTCAAAGTTAAGGAATGCGTAAACATAGTTAATGTAAATAACCTCTGGAAGCAAATGTGTTTTATACCTTCCTCCAAAGTCAACACCGTGCTGAAGTCACGACTCGTCTTGCAGAGCGGAATATTCCAAGCCCACTGGTCCCATGACCCACAAACAAACACTTGCTCTGGCGTTCTAAAGACTTTGTCTAATTAGCAGAGAAATTGCCAGTTGAGTATGATTAGTATGTGGTCGGCAGATTTATAAAAGTACAATCTATGTACGCTTTACGATGTTTGACTAGTGTCGCTTGCTGCTTTGGGGTTATAGGTACATCGCAATACAGTGTGCATAGCTCGATTGTTCGATCCCACGCTCTGTGCGCACCAGCGTGCCATTCAACAGATGTCGGTAAATTGCTATCGGACTTGTCTGCGAAGATAAAGGTACTAATCTGATACATTGATAGGCCACTGGAAGTCATTTCAAGTGTAAGGCATACATTCAATAATCTCCACAATCACCTGCATCACCTGTAGTCCCGTTGATCGTCTAGTGACTCGAGCGGGCGCCAGTAAATCTCCGCCAGTAAATCTCCCATATTTCCCTGTCGCGTGCATGAGTAGCCCAGTGGGTTCTGCTCGCTCTAGGGACTCGTTGAGCATCATATCTTTCTTCCATGCTCTTCGTGAAGATCTGTGAAAATCGGGTCGATAGTCTTCCTGCAGTACATTTGACAACCCGAGGAATCCACCCACTAACGGCTCTTGTCCAACGGTTGTCATTCATAGGCATTATGTGTCCGGCTCACCATATCTTCGACTGTTTGGCGTGCAGAACAACATCCTTGAATTTTGATCGCTGACGCAGGTCGGAGCTTCGGTTCCCATCCCTTACTTTTGTGAAATGGCATGCCCCTAGCATCGTCCTTTCGACTGCGCATTCGATAAGGCTGAGTGATCCTTCATCCTGCTTACGCAGAGACCAAGTTTCTGACGCATACGTTAGCGCAGGAAGTACCGCTGAGTAGAAAAGGTGGGCAAGGAGTCGAGTTTTCTTCGTTCTCTCCACTACATCTTCGATGAACTTGAAAGCTCTCCAAGCCGCTCGCTTCCTTCTGCTCAGGGTTTCGCAATATCTACCCTGCCTTTAAAAAGAGTAGGCAGTAAATAATATGTTAAAATTGTGATTATAACTACAGCCTCAGCTTAACTGGGTTCTGTGCCGATTTGGGCTCACAGATCAATCCCACTGACGGGTGACTCCTGATGGCAAAGGATAAACAGAATTAGCTGAGAGACATGTGATATCTTGGCGGTGAAATTTTTGTACAGCTCACGAAGAATCTTTATATACCGAGTAGGGACTCCTTGACTATCAACGGCCTCCATAACTGCTTCTACTTCAATTGAATAAAAGGCCTTCTGTAAATCGATGAAAGTGAGACCGAGCGGTCTTCTGTATTTTTGCGATACTTCAATGAACTTGATTATCGTGTGGATGTGGTGCATCGTACTAAATCTTTTTCGAAACCCTGCTTGCTCACATGGCTGTCCTTCGTCTAGTGTTCTGTTAATAGTGTTTACGATGACTCGAGTGAAGAGTTTGTAGACAACAGAGAATAAGCGGATTGGGCGATAGTTGCCGATATCGTGTAGGTCACCCATCGTGAACAATAACACGGTCTTTCTGGTCTTCCACTGAGTAGGGATCTTGCATTCAGAGAGGTAACGTGTGAAGAGGCGAGCCAGTGTCTTTGCGAATACTGGTGGATGGTTCTTCAGGTGTTCTGGTCTTATTCTATCTGGGCCTGGTGCTGTTCGATTTTTCACCGGCGAGATGGCATGCCGGATTTCGGAATTGAGAACCGGTGGTACAACATAGCCATACTCCTTTATTTCATATGACGGAAGGTGGACGTGGCTATGGAAGAGATCCGCGTAGTATTCGTGAATCATTTTCTCCACTGCCTTTCTCGACGCTATCAACTGTTCCGTCTGGGCGCCGAGTGCAATCATTTTGGTCTTGTAATTGGCGAAACTTCGGTGAGCTTTGCGAATGCTTTTCCCAGCCTCTGCAGCTTCGACCATTACTGCTGCTCTTCTCTCTTTAAGATCTTCTTTTATTGCCTGTCTGCATTGCTTTGCAAGTTCGGACATCAGCTCGCGGTTGCCTGCAACTCGTGCGATTCCACGATGGCGTATCAGCTCGAGTGTTTCTGGAGACAGACGTCTCTTGGTGACTTTCGAATTATGAGCTTTCATAGCACTAACGTGAAGTTATTGAATAAGCCGATTTTATTCTTTGTCGATGTTATCGACAACGGCATCTTCCCAAAAGCCGACTAATAAATTGAATAAACTAATGAATCGCAGTTTGCGGTGGTTCTGGGACTTCGGTTCTTAAATTTAGCGGCTTTTTCTCCTTTTCGCGAAAAATAGATTCTTGCACGAAGGAGACAGTGGTCTGATCCCGTGTAGAATTTTGTGACTACAGCGACATTGGTTAGGCAAAACCTTCCATTTGCTATGATGTGGTCTATTTCGTCATGTTACTCTCCACTGGAACACTCTCACATCTAGCGCAGAGGGTGGGGCATCTGGAATTGCGAGTTACCACGGTTGGTCTTGATTTTCATGATAAATTCAGACAGTTGCTCACCCTGTTCATTCCATTCTAATCCGTTGGTCCCAATGTTACGTTTCTCAGACGTTCTTCTAGGTCTAATCTTGGCGTTGAAATAGCGAATGATGACCTCGAAGAATGTGTGGTCTTCTTTGTAGAACTTCTCGAAGTCCATTTAGAACGCTTCGACTTCTTCTTCGTTATAGTTTGATGTCGGGGCGTAAACGACGAAGACTGTCAAAGCCGAATTAACCCACGTCTTCTTAATCGTAAACGTGCGTTTCGGGTTGTACGTTTTTCGAATGAATCGATGTTCATGGACAAATTCATGTTGATGAGAACGCCGACGGCGCCGTCTCCTCTACTGCCACATGTTCCGAGGAACAGTTCTTCTCCGGTGTCTCAGACGGCGTTGAAAGACTGGCGTCTTCTCGTCACGGCCAAGCCGATGACGTCGTACTTTATCCTTCTTGCTTGCATGTACAAGTCTTCTATCGAGGACTTAGATGCAAGTCTACGTGCATTGTAGGTACAGAATGTCACCATAGTTCTTTGAAATCCAAGCAGTTTCCATTGGCCCTGAGATTTTAGCAGCCTCTCTGTACTCGTCCTACCAACGCTACGAAATTGGGCCTCTTTCAGGGTCAAGGGATTAAGGCCTGTTTTTTTTACTTTGTTTAGCATTTTTGATACCCACGTATAGCTTGCGGTGCTCTAAACGTGGGACTGGGTATACTCACGGGTAGTTTCCCAGGCTCTACCAGAGTGGACATGGAGCTTATTTATATGAGGCGACACCTAACCGCCTCCCATGTACTTCCCAGTCACTTGATTGCAGGCTTTTGAACGAATTGACTCGTAGAATACAACCCGCATAGGCAGGAATGAACCCATACACGCATGCACTAACACGCCTAGCAAATACAGAAAGTATGTACCAAATCAGCGCAGCAGAAACAGTGAGCCCATTCCCTGGATCCATCTGCATCTCAGGAAAGCAACGGTGGCTTTTGGTCCGCGATTGACCCCCTATTCGCCACCTGGGGACGCGCCACGTAGCGTCGCGACTAACCGGCTTGAGGTCCCTCATATTACGGTGATCCGTGGGTCACTTGCACCATAAAAGAGGAATTGTAGAAATGTTTTTAAGTTTATGAACGAACAGTGAGAATACACAAAATTCACTCGAAAGAAACTGAAAGCATGCTAGGTTCTATCTTTGAAGGTTCAAGTTGACCTATCTGAAAGCGCTACCAATACAAAGTAGTGCCGATTGGCAAGTAATAAAACTATGCTGGTTTATTTCGCCTCCTCTCTTTGCTTACACACAAGGAAGGAGCTTGTGAGAAACATGTTTCGAATAACCACTATTGTGTGTACAGGAAGAGAGCAAAAGGAAGAATCCCCCACATTGACGCGGTGGATACCCATTTTCTGCGACTGAGAAAATACAGCCCTCTGGATTGTTGTAGAGGAAAACCTAAGCCCACGAAGAGTAATTCTGGTCAGAATAAGACCCTATTTATCCCGCCCTTCATTACCAGTGAATTAGTTGAGACTACAAAACGTTGTTTAAAAAAGGGTTAATCCAAAATTATTAAATTATTAATTAAATTATTAAATCTTTATGTGATATATTCAATGGAAAGCTCATAGAAATGTGTGAATGTGCTATTCATATTCTATATCGCGTTTATCAACCTTACTTTAGCAACCTCTCACCTATCATCGCGATCATCTTGATAAGCTGCTCAAGGACTAAAAAGACTCTAGGATCTGCCTAAATTAGGCGTTGTGTGGAACATTCTTCATGAAATCATCTAAGTGACCGAAACTGCTTAGTATTCGTGGTTGGAAAACACATCAAGAAGATTCGACATCGACAAGGGAAATATACGGAAAAACAAGAAAGCCTGACATAGTTTTCGTTAAATAAAGAAGCAGGTCGTGTAGAGTACTGGCATAAACCAATGAAGGAAATATGGACTGCATTTGACTACACGTCAGACTTTTTGACAATGATTAAAACTAGAACTAGCTGAGAGACAGGCGAAACGGGGTATCCACATGGTGTGGTGGTAAAGAAACGCGTTTTCCCTGGAAAAGGTAATGGCGTGTTCGCTCCCAACCGCAGACACCTGCGGTCCAGAGTTTTGCAAATATCTCAGTACCATTGTGATTGCATCATACATAATACCCTGCTGTGAAGAATTGTAATATACAGCAGATAAAAAGCTAAAAGTACGGAAACCTTTAAGTTTTCCATGACCTAGGAGGGAAATCCAGCAATATCGGACATAAGCGCACTGAGCCAACAGAGAAAAGAAGTGATAGGAATACTCCTATCTCCTCGAAACACCTCGAAATATCGACGACACCAGTTTCGACGATCAGTAGCAACATTTTGTAGTTGACAAACTTTTCAGAACTTTTTATTTCAATTTTGCAATCTTAAGGAGCTACCAAGGTCCAGATAACTTTTTGGACTCATTGAACGGCGGTTGCGTTCGAGCAAACGAAAAAATTCCGCTTCTAAAACGAAAACTGCGCGAAAGTTGAATTCTAAAGAACAAGTAACGAAACTCTGAAAAACTTATGTTCTTTCTGTTAAGAATTTAGGAAACTAATCCTTCATCTCCATGCCAATACGAGGCCAACAAAACTTTGAACAAGTACAAATAATAACAGCATAAGTACAAGACCAAGAAAACGTGGTTGGGCCACAGCTGGTCAATTGAGTACTCTCATAGTTTCTGGAAGATTTAAAACGAAGAGTAGTTCTAAAAAAGCAGAGAACTTTGCTAACAATTTACGGATGGAAGCACTTGTTCGTTTTTGAGAAAATTATTTCCAACAAAGACATGGTAGCACTCTACATGCAGAATGATAAATTATCAAAATTAGCTATTCAAGCAAAAAACGAAGCAATGCGAACATCCAAGCAGATCCTTTTTGTACGTGCTGTAAAGATAATCACAAGTCATTTTACTTCAACAAGTGTAAAAGGCTTCAAGGGCTTTGCTAAAACCTTAGAGACAAAAAGATGTGTGATTTCTACTCAACTGTTAATTATAGCACAAGCCAATACAAAAAGTTATTTTGCTTCAAATGATGTAAGCGCACCATATATCGCGTCTATTCCAATCGACGTCGAAAAAACCAATTTGCCAAAGTGGATTGGAGAGCGACCGAAACCACATAAATATCAGTAAAGACGAGAAACCTACCGGTGAACCCATTATGCCATAAAAGCCAAAGTCGAAAGTCGACTGTGTTAGTTAAAACCAGACCCAACCTTTACCAGAGGAGGCCAACGTCATAGAAATCTTATCAAAAAAGCGTTCGCAAAGTCCGCAGGCAACCGCTATTGCGAAGTGAAGAAATTACGGTGACGAATACATCTAAGGAAGGACCTTCTAAAAAGGATTACGTGTGACGTCGCTGGATCAGCAGAAACAATAATACTTCCCATTTATCACCGTCTACGATACCAATGAAGGACTGTGCCTTAGACTATACGACAGTAGAAGATTCGGCATGTTTGGCGACTACCGTCAATACAAGATTGCTCACGAACAACGAACGCTTTAAGCGACTAACAAGTCAAATCGGACGCTTACGGTTGAAAAGTACCTGTGTTGACAATCGTCCTCAGATACACAAGTATCGTGACATGAGCAGGAAAGGTTCAAAGCATTCTGTATGTACTTGGAAAAAGTTTTTCGTAAAATGTTGTACCTCCTCTCACGTCACCATTGGAAATTTTTTCCTTAAGCTTGGACTGAGCACAAAGTCTGAAGGATGCCACACTGGGAAGAACAGAATAGAATGGAAGGAAAAGGATGAGTGGCCGACAAATTTATCATGGAGCTCGAGACGATTCTTAGTAACTCGGAATTTCAGAAATGCAGCTATCAATGTTCAAAGCGGAAGTCCTCTAATGGAGAGCACCATAACAAATTAGTTAACGTCATAGTAAATCCAAGGTTTCGATTACCCTACGTCGATGTTGTTCCTAATTCTAAGTCGGGTCAGACTATCGCCTCTTTCACGCAAAACTCGTTTTTCACAGATAAAAGCGAAACCCGAAAAATTAAGAACCTAACTTTCAAATCCACCACAAACTGGGATTTATGGTGGGAAGATTTTCTATGTTCGGATACGCTTCAGCTACAAGTCCAATGTGAACCCGCACGAACGAGCCACATGTAAAGGAGCCGTCGTCCGACCTTGAAAAACAACGCAGAAAGACGACAAAAGAAGATGTTAAAGAACCAATACAACAGTTATGGTTGGAGCTGCTGTGGAATAAACGAAGACTTCCAAAGCTCACTGAAATGTCGCCATTTACAAAACAAAGAGCTTGTCGCGCTGATATGCTTGGATTGAGTAGCTACGTCCTTCAGAATGAGAATCTAGAAAATCGTTCATGAGTGCTACTCTGATCTCTTTGAAACCGATATTTTACTATCCCTATACCAAATCAAGAAGAATGGGTATGTCATCGCATTGGTTTGATGTTATAAAGTCCGACGACGGAGTATTTACTCGGTGGAAAACTGTATAAAAACTTGCCCGACAGAATAAGACAGAAACATCTGAAGAGCCTTCCACTGTTGCTCATCAACACACTGTATCAGCTGTCCATAGGTTACCTGTAGGAATGCATGGTCTCTATTTAGCGGAGGAATACTATGTTGCACGAGAAAGAACACTTCCACGAAACTGGCTGCCTGCTGTCTTCCACTATAAGCTCTACGCTCGAGTTTTCACCAAGAAAACTGGCAACATACTGGACCAAGGGCATGCATGTGAGCAAGTAGGGTTTCGAAAACGATTTATTATGATGGACCATATTCGAAAGCTAACGAGTCTCATTGAAAAACATCCCGATAGTACAAGAGACCGCTCTGCCTTACTTTCTTCCACTTAGAAAAGACCATTTCCTCAAATAAGATAGAAGTAGTCGTAGAAACTCGGATTAGTCTGGTAGTTGCTGCTTAGTACACAAAGATCCTTTCTGAGTTATGCAGAAATTTCGGGACCAGAATATGATCCACGATCTCTTCCTTAACGTGTACGTCTGGAACACGTTCGTTACGTAAGCAAGAAGAAGAATTACTCAATGTTATCGGGCTCCCAATCGAGAGGGCAGTGTTGGGAGTGCCTCGTATCACATGAGCTATAAATGGAATGTGAAGCTCTATGCTATGCCAACCACGTAGAAATATGGGAAATCAGGTTAGCCGAAGTGATTTTACCGGTAACAGGCGAACATCAGAAGTTAGTGACTGGATTCAACGGAATCTCTTATGCAGATCGGGAAAGGCCACCGAACCCTTAGTCAGAGTTAATTGCAAAGATTTCAAAACAAAAACATGGTGTTCAGCACATCCATAGAGCGAGCAGAACCTATTGTGCTGCTCCAGCTGGCAACGTAGGGAAAGGAAGACACTTGAGTCACTAGACGACTTAGGGGTAGGCAAGTGATGCAAATGATTAGGTATTATTAGGTTTAGACCGACCACGCTCTTCTGAAGGACTCGATGACCTTAAGGGTGTGTCAAGTCAAAATCGGTGTGTAACTGGTGAAAAGCGAACCAAGACGGACCAAACTTAGCAGCACGTGTATTTTAAGAAAAATTATCTCTTGGTGCTGCGCAGTATTGATTTTTTACGAATTTGGAATTTACTTTTTGAACAATAAAGACTTAATACCTTAAAAGTTAAGTATCTTCTACTCGATTTTTTGTGAAATTTTGAACCGTTGCTGATAAAAAAAGTGCTAAGCAATGAGGTTGTTGCGAAACCTTATTGTGACTAGCGTTGCAGCACCACTTATCAATAAAACAAAATAGACATGCCAAGTTTGAATGAATGTAGTATTGAGAGTACTAAGCAAGAGAATTTAAATTTGCCGTAATCATTAACAGTGCCGTACGTCCCATCATAATTTTAGCTCCAGTTACTTCGTTATTATTGTGGAAGAGTGTACGTTAGTAAACATCAGACTGAACTCTGTCGAAGTCACTTACTCTTCAGAATCGTAGTCATATCTGATCATTACTGGAAACCTCTCATGTGTAACACCTGCCGCGATATCATCGTTAGTCTCACCAGTTGGCGTCGTAGTTTTCACGTTCGACTCATTGCTTGTCTTGTTTTCTTCTTCTTCCATCTTTAAAATCGAATAAATTAATCAACAAAATCCTAAATTTGATGGGTTAGCTTGAAGAAAAGGTAAATCTCACGACTATTTCGTAAGGAGACACATGGACTCGAGATTCGCGCGTAAGCCGTTCTCCTGGAACAACAAGGACTTGGTATTATGTTAAAGAAATCACGCTATACATTCCACATATCAAATAGTCATTACTCGGTAATCGTTTCGCATTCAAGTATTCTTCAATGTACCATTAAAAAGTGGAGCTTTCAAGTTTTCAATGTAAGAATACCGATTACAAAAGTGGTTGCTTGATTGCAGAGTTTAAAAGATTTCCCATTTGAAGGTTTCCGCAGATATTCTATGCTTAACGTATGTATTTCTTCAGTTTCTAAGCCTCATTCTTTTAAAGCCGTTAAGTCAAGTGGCAACCTGATGATCTGGCAAATTGTGTTTTCAATATTCTGACATGCTTAAGTTATGAGGACATATTTTAACATGGACTTTACATAAGGTGATCCATATAGTTAAAATATTCGCTGACGTGTTAAGTAAGAATTCATAATTAGTGCAAATAAACAAACCTATCCTCTGCAGTTTACGCAAAAGCCACTTTTTTACACGTCTCCACATTGCCTCGTAGTATTACCTTAAAAGAATAGCAATAAGTGAAAACATTCCTCATACATATTGGCTTAAAGAGTGACGATATGAGGTGGACGAATGTTAGAATCATAAATGAAAGGCGAAGTTGCAGCTCAAGAGGTGATGAGATTGAATAAGCAACTGAATGTCAGTGGCGTGTTCCTCCGAAAGCCCTCCTTTCCATACGATCTGAAGTTTTTGCTCTTGCTTTTCATCGCCCAACTACAAGCCGAACGCAAAGCGCAACTAAAACAGTGTCCGATCAACCGGCGAAGTATTCGCTTCACATCGGCGACCACACGCAGTGTAAAATCCTAAGCGAGTAAGACGTGCGGTTTTAGAGATAATTAAAAGGATAATTTAACCGGCTTGTTTTTTCGAATTAGACAGATGACTGCACATTGGTGGACATCGCTCCATTTCGAAAAAAACAAAACTGGTTGACCTTTATACTCATCACATCGTAAGCTCTAACACTTCACTTGCAGGAGCAAGTAAAAAAGATGGATAATGATCATTTTATGAAGAATAACTGAGAAACAAAACAGTCAATGATCTTCTTAGAGTATGAGAAACGCTATTGATTAGAATTTTTTACGCTAAGAGATATCGGGTGCTAGAATATGTACCATCCATACCGTTTGTGAACCATTCAATCGTGCAGTGACTTAACCGTGTTAAAGTAAAGTCTGGGTCAGCTCTTCGCGCAATGCAAAAAGCACGACAGTTTTCAAAATACCTTTCTTATTTTCCGCTGTTTTTTATAGAAGTAGTACCTACATCAGTTTATTGTCCTTCACAATAAGGTAAAGTTTCCATATCCAGAGCAGAGTGACTCTACTTAGTGCATAAAAATTATTCGTGAACTGTATTTGTACAACGACACAATCAGGACTTCACCATTGTGCACCACCATTAACATCGATGTAAAAAAGGAGTTTGACAAGGCGATACTATCCCGCATAGATTATATACGGCAAACTTCTGAAAGATTATGTAGAAATTGGACTGGAATAACATGTGAATGGAAATCAATGGTCGTTAGTTTCATCATTTCACTTCTCTGATGATATTGTTCTTATAACGTCAAGCAGTACTCATATTATACGAATGGTGGCCGGTTCGACAAAATTTGTAGGAAGATGGTCTACGACTGAAACTCATGAGTGGCCGTGAAAACAAATTTGCTTCTAATCCCCAATCAATTCTTCATTTAAGCGAACCATCTCTAAGTGCAGCTGCTCTGCTTGTTTGGGAAGAGGAATCAACATTATTGACGACTTAGCTCCAGAGGTGAGCCGAAGAATACAAGAGGTTTTGGAGGTATACAGTACTTCTATAGGAGATGTGAGGATATCAAAGAAGAACCGCTCTTTGTTTTCACATTTTTGCCATCAAGTGAGAGAAGGAATGAGAAAATTTGAACTATATCAGCAATCAAAGATCAGATAAGTTGCCATAGACTAAAATGCCGAATCAAGTGGACCAGGCATATAGTGCACCGGAAACGCTGTTCAATAGGTATCGTCAATTTTAGGCGTACAGCAGGAAGGGCATCAAAGCTCCGAATTCTTCACCAAGAGCTTACAAGGAAAATATTACGCTCATCGAGTTCTAGAGCGAGCGAAACCCACTGGGTCAATCTTGCACGCGAATGGAATAAATGGAAGCTTTCCAAGTGTCCAGAAATGAAGTGAAGACAGGACTGAAACTGCAAATTCAGCATTTAACAGAGATTTGAAATGCACCTTGCACGGCTACTCCCACAGCAATTTACATGCACGACATAATTCTTACAGTTTCTTTGAAGTTTGGCGTAAAACAATTCCGAGTAATGTTTGTTTGTTTCACCTTTATTTCTGCTTAAAGAAATGCATCCTCCTTCCCCTTGTTGTGATCACTACGTCCTTTTCTGCTTCAAATTCTGCAAACGGCGGCAGATAATGGTGTCTAAGTGGTTCCATTGATTAGAAGGTCTGACCTACCCAGACTCTAACTCACACCTTCACTGAGCCCACCAAGCCACTCACTCTCCTGGATCAGAAAATTGATACCGTATTTCTTTGTGGTCAAACTCTAATCCGCGCGGAAAAGCCTTAGCACGGCTATCTCAAGATTCCAGGAAGACTTGACCCGACCAACATTCAACAACATTCGTAAACATGACAAAATTTTTAAAACATCAAGCGAGCCAACATGGAAAACGTTCGAATATCTCAGTGGATGGTGGACTCGAGGAAACGAATCGAGTGCAAGACCTGGGATACGCGCAATGTTGGTGCACATGATGTCGGGTCATATTGTGAGTAAAATAAATAAATTCTAAAAGATTTGAATCTTGCACACCCAGAACACTGTAGGTGCGATACTTCTACTACCGATTTTCGCTTAATCTCGTCATAAATGATCAGTTTCTTGGGCTCTCGATAAGCTTAGGAGAGATTGTCACAAATTTCTGTTACGTTTTTTAACCATAATGTTGCTGAGATTTTTGCAAAACTGCAGACCGTTGGCCACTGTTGTGGGACCGAACACGTTATTACCCTTTCTGGAGGCTAGCGCGCTCACCACTGCGCCATGCGAACCATTCGTCTCCTAGGTCTGTTAGCCGCGTTATTGACCTATATGCACTATCACCAATCACCTGGCAATAGAATTGATCTGGGGTGCATAAATCGACATGGACTCGGTTAAGCTGAAGGTATGATGTAAATCACAATGCCGTCAATTTTATTTACTACCTACTATTTTTTAATGCAAAGTATTATGTCATATTTTATTTCACATAATGAAAATAGTGTAGAATAATGAAATAATATTTCACATATTATGCATGGCGCATCCTTGATGGATTGTTCAACGCCCAATGCTCGGTCCACAATACGGTTTATTATTGCAACTATCTATTAAAATTTCGAAGTTTATTCGAATGAACACCTTATTTTTTAAAAATTCAATAAACTCTTTGAAATCGGCAATTTTTAGAAATTTTTAAATCGTTTTAAGTTTTTATGACTATGCAGACTAAAATCAATGGGCGTATGGAGACTTCAGGTTCTAGATCGCATTGTGATGGCAGTAAGTTTTCGATGATTTCAGATTCTATCAGAAATATTGGGAAATTTGTTCATCAGTGTTCGATGTTATGACTAGAGCAACGTAGTGGAATTGTGTTAAATGCAGGTTTCTATGAATGGTTCCCAGTTATGGTAAAGTTCATTCTAGAGATCAGTGTGGTCACGTTATAACTGCTGTCAGAAGTAAATACGGAAATCGTTCAGGCTTTGAAAGAATTTTAAAAATTTATGAAAACCTATAAATCGAATACAAAGAGTAGGTTTTCTTGATGGAAATATTTGTTTTTTTAGATATCAGTGGTTAGTGGATATGTAACTTTCTCACCTCACTGTTCTTGTAAAAGTCTCCTCTGCTTTTTTTGCTCTGGTTCTGGAAAGATTCTTTTTGCCCTTTTATTGAGGTGGCTTTCAGTTACTTACGTAGGCTGATCGATTTCTGAACGAAACTGTTTATCTATCAAACCAGTGGCAGTCCTCAATGCACACCTGCATGCGTTTTTTTCCGAAATTTCTCAGCTTTTTCCAGTCGTAGCTTTGTATGAAATCTCAAATACCAGAAGCGCTGGCATGACACTCTGAATAGACTTTGATCGCAATGAGGCAAATGGTTAAAAAAAACACATGCCATCATTGCTCATCGCGCAAGGGTGAAAAAGCATGTGTCAGAGAATTCTTAGGCTGCATCTGTTTTAGATGCACAGGACTAAATACCGTATGCTCCAGAAATTAACGATGGCATCGTGTTTTTCAAACACTGACTTCTTCATGACCAGAAAAGGTACTTGCGAGTACGAAGCACGCCCGAGGTTCAGAGTTTTGATTTTATCTCATCACCTTAGGGGCAATGTCTCACAACTCACCCTTCCATGGAAGAAGAATAGGCAGTAAATAAAATTGAAATGCAGATATTTTTTAAAGCTTTGCAGAGCAATAAGGTTGTGGGTTGTCATCAGTTGTTGAATTTCATTTTGAATGCTATTGAAGGTCTCTGTGTTCATAATGGTGCCGGCACTCTCATCCGTTGGCCTTAGAAAAACCCTTTGCTGTGAGTCACCGTCGTGCTTATCGCAAGACGGCAAATCTCCCTCCGATCCACGATGTTTGGGGACTGCAAGTGACGGCAGAGTGGACAATGATATACCACTAGATTTCATGAAAAAAAGTACTTCCTTAACGTGCTAAGTTACTCTCAACTGTAAGTTGTACCGACGTTATCCGTACTCGCAAGTCGTAAGGACAAGTCATCCAGTAATGCAAATATTGTCTTCTTTTCCTCAGGAAAAACATTTTGAATTTAAAGGAATAATCTTGTGCGAACAGCAATTGAATTTAAATGCAAGCGTTCTGAACGAGTGGCGGCTATCTTTTCTTAATCATTCATTGCCTATGATTTCTTTTTTCCGTCTCATAAAATCTTGCTTTAGTTCAAGAATACAAAATGAAGAATGCTGATTTTGGCGATTCCTTCACATTCACGAGAAGTAGGAGTTGGCATGGAATTGTCAAGGAACATCTTCATAACATTTAGTCAGCAGTAGTAATCGCTGAAACAAGTAGTAACGCATCTCACTCGGATCCACCGCTCTCCTTTATTGTTGTAATTGCAAGAAAAAACTTTTTGCTCTATTTGATAATAAGTCTGATCCTATTCGCACATAGCTAATGTTTTTTTTGCAACGAGAAATGAGCCTTCACAGTTGATTTCTACTTTCGTCTTTAACCTTCTATCCCCATAATCGTGTAATGCTTAAATGTCATATGTATCATCTAGCCCACGTTTCCACTTCGGTTTATTCACTGTGAATGAGCACCATGACTTCGTTATATCCACCATCCAAAATCGAGGAAGTAGCACCAAAGTTGTTTTCGATAAAGGAGATTGAAAGATAAAGAACATCAAATGGCAGACTGTAGTTTTTGGCCTGTACGACATGTCGGAGTTCGGCACCTTATCGACTGAACCAGAAATCAAAGTGTGAACGAAAAATAGCCAGCCTCACGCACATTAGTCTTCACTATATTGCGAAATTTCTGTGACATTATATCAGTGCCAAGAAGCGCCTGATACAATGGAATTGATTTCTATCGTTCCAAGTTATTGCGTTAAACGAAAAAAGACATTTTTTTTTGTTTCGCTAAGAAAGAAGTGAACGATCACCTCAGTGTTTTGTTGTTCTTCACATGTAGGCCGAATTAACAGCGATAAAATATTCAGGTCTCCAGTAAACATTTATGCATGCAAAAAATTATTATTGTTTCTGAAACAGTTGAAATAATTCTGATGAAACATTATAATTTTTATCAAAGCTAAGGATCACGATAGCTGTATTTTCAAGATCTCATCACTTTCCGTATTTTCCGAAGAGCTTCAGTGAATGGCGCCGCAGTGATTTCAGCTATTCCCTTAACACCGAAGATACCGCCATCTGCAAGTGGCTTTCCTTTGTCATCTGTCACAGTTGTCTTTCCATCAACAGTAGAATATACAGAAGTCGTTCCGTTAACTGTAATGCGAACAGTTTCATTCGTCTTTCCATCCACCTCTACCTTACTGCTGGACAAAGAGTAGCAAGTGCCCGTAGGAAAGCTTCGCGTGAATTTCTTTCCTCCGATAGACAGTGTGATCGTCGTCGTGCCATTCGCAGACTCAATGTCAGTGACTAGCAATGCGTTTTTGAAGGCTGCCTTGATCTTTTCTTCTAAATCCCTTCCCCATCCAGGTTTGAAGAAATCTGTCTGAAAAAAAGTTTCTTTCTCTTTGCAAATCGTCATATGTACAATAAACAAAGCGTTTACGAAATTTCGACATTGTACCATGAACGTCGGGAGTTCAGGGAACAAATTTGGAAATCCAGTTGAAAATGGTTTGAATGAAAGTGAAGACGGGAAATACTCGACGAAACTTATCCTTGGAAGAAATAGCTGAAACAATTAACCTAGTGGAAAAAAGAAAAACTACGACGCAGTAATGAGAAACAAAAGCGAATGAGCTAAAAAGTGACATTAAAGAGGAGTTCTGTTGAACACACTATCATAAATAAAATCTTAAGGGTTTTCGCATCCCTATTAAGACTTTTCAGGATTGTTTTGAGAAACAAGTCGAAAAAATGTGATTTATTCTACTTAAGGAGGAGGTGGTCATAGTGTTGAGCTATGTGAGCTATATGCAATGTGGGATACATCACCGAAACAGGTACACTAAGATTATTCACTTAAATATTTCAGTCAAAACCCGAACTTAGAATGAACCAATACTAGAAATGATTGCCTTTCTTGAGGAAACCTCATCATACAGAGGCATCCTTCCAACCAAGAGAATGCTTGTCGTAGTTCAAGCCAAAAATCGGACCAAAAGAGCTGATAAATGGAGGTTAAATGCTGGCGAAAACACGTCTTTTCATGAAGACAATCAAATCATGTAGAAAATTTCTTAATATAACGCTGCTTATTTTGGAATGGATAGAAAGTAGGATTGTCTTTTGGTCATCGTTTATTTCAATGTTTCAAAAATACCATAAAATCCTCATGGGAATTCCCAAACTTTCCGAATAATAATCGTATTTTTAAAAAGAATAAATAGCACGGTTGATAGTGAAACTGACCTGAGCATCCGCTTTGAAAGCATAACAGAGTAGCGTAAACAATGACAGAAGAAGCATGATGGGTGAATCGTTCTTTCGGAGATGACACGAACGCTACTTCACCACTATTTATACAGTTGACTACAACAGTCGATCAATAAAAGGAGGGGAATTATTGTAAATGATGACTCATCAGCCACAGCAGTAATGTTTACAAAATACTTCGCCTGGGAGTGCAATAAGAAGAGTCGACCCTGCAAAATATCACAGAATATGATTTCAATTTACATGTTGTTCTGTTGTAGTGATGAGCATCAGGAAAAGTATCAGGAAAAAAGACAGCTAGAAACGTCAACATGTAGCGTTGCTTCCCAATGTGAATGGACAGAAATTTCTAATTATACAGAGATTTGCTGTGTGCTTATTTCATAGCTCGCTTTCTCTCTAGAGAAACTGGCAATACAGAGGATATCAGATAGAGGGTAACCATTTTGCGCATGCACTCCACCATCTTATACTCCCGGAACAGCTTGAGCTGGCTGACAGTTAAAATCGGTATCAATGGAGATAAGCAGTTATGAAATCGCTATCCTTTGGATTTTCTTATCTTTCACTTGCTGTCAGTAAGTTTTTATGGGAGACTGAAATGTGTAATACAGCCACAAGAAAGCTAAGATATGAGGAAAAGTCGGTACTTCACGTAGGCTTCTTACCTGCGATAACTCTCACCTGAAGATCACATGTTTTGCCGTTCTCTTAGCCATGTTCTTATTCTATTGGGACTATCAGCAATTTTTAATGTGTTCAACAATTCAATGAAGCGAAATTTGTTCTTGAACCAGACCAGTATTTGTGCAAACAGTTTTCTCGTGTGAACGTAATTTTTCCGAAGACACAGGGATTTTTTCTGTTTTCGGAAAATATCGATAGAAACAAAACTGCGAGTAAGTGCTCACTCTGACTTTAAAAACTCTGAACTGCTGTCGAGATAAAATCAGTAGATCATCAGCGCTTGTGCGATAATTATCACTTCACCCACAAAGGGACCTCAGACAACCCATCGGTTATATTGTATGTTAATGAAACAGGGCCGATATTACAGCGATTTCACTCTTTTTTTTCTGGATTTCCCCAATATTGAGTCATCAAAAACTGCATTTCATGAGCGTAGCACTTTCTAATGGTTTTTTCATCTGTCAAATTACGTCATTTCGCTACTCAATTCCATCTTTTCATTATTTAACACCCTTCCTGCATTTCCCTTGTCAACGTCTATGTTTTCCTCCTATAGTAACATCCTTTAT
This sequence comes from Angiostrongylus costaricensis, assembly GCA_900624975.1. NCBI lineage: Eukaryota > Metazoa > Nematoda > Chromadorea > Rhabditida > Metastrongylidae > Angiostrongylus > Angiostrongylus costaricensis. The sequence continues at coordinate 133,750 of UYYA01004006.1, read as the reverse complement.
TATGAGTTCTTAAGACGCACTTTGTACGTACAACTGCCTTACAAGAGGTACATACGTGAATATTATTGAAGCACGTGATTATGCCATTTGACTAAACCGTGCATTATAGTCGAATTTGCAGAAAGTTGACAAAAAATTTGAAGAGACGTGGTAAATCAACAATCAGCAACTTTATTTGCCATGAAGCCGTCCACATATTACCTACGGCCACTCACTGGAATTCGTTTGAACATTGCTTCGTGAACGACAGCAAGTGTTCCGTTAGAGAATCGTTGAAAGTCGGCCAGTGAACAAACATTTCAAAGCTTAGCATAAATGCAGCTAAACTCAATGTCACCTGCTGCAGAGTCACCACCTGGTCATACACAAATATAGTTCACGGATATGACGTAACGATGAATAATCCGCCAGCATTCGGTTGTTTTCTCCAAGATTGTTCTTCTCGCAAACAGTTATTCTCAAAAAGTAATTTAGCCGCAATGGTTGAAATTAACACGGCAAGTGTACTTGAAGTTCTTACCGCTGTGCCAGCAAAAAGGAAAAACAAACACATATAGACGTAGTTAAAGAGGAATGGAAAATATTGTGCTTCGCTGAGTCTTTCTTGCTGACGATCGGTGTTATAAAGAAATAAATTCTGTGGCTTCGTCAGGCGACACTGGTATCACCATACTTAGCTCAATAAATCTCCAGTACTAAGACGTTATAGGTATTTTTTGTCAAATGTCCTTCATGTAGAATGGCGAAAGCCTGCATTTCTACATGTTTTGTGTTCCCATTTTTGACGCTTAACTTGCTAGGACGGATTTGAAAGAAAAAAGCCCATTGCCCTAGCAAAGCTACACAACGGCTTTACATTTCCTCTCGCTTATTTTGAAAGTCTGTACTTCTCTTCACAATATTATCGCATTGGGCGATTTTTCTGTTCTTATCGGAATCAAAAGATTGCAATAGCAACATGTTGCGTTTCATCAAATCTCAATGTGTATAATTGAAATGACGTCGCTTATGAACGCATCGTTGACATTAAGAAATATCGTATTGAATGAATCTGTACTGTTCATCCTGACTCAATTTGGTGTATCTATGCTCTAACTGGTTATCCACTATGAACTATGGCGTTGATAATGACAGAGGAATTAAGTACTAGAAAGATTATAAATTTCTTCATTGATGAACCGTTAAAGGTGATGATGACAACAGTTAGACTGTGATAATGATGAAAAGAAAAATAACCTCTTCTGGATAACTGCGCTCCGATTTCATCACCTCTAGATACTAAGAAACTCAGATGTTCTAAGCTATAGCTTACAACACAGAATAGTGTTTACAAAATTTTAGAGCGGTTATTATTCATGATTCACTGAAAACTTTAGGCGTGGGGGGAACAACGCTGAGAATATTGCTCAATTATCAGTAACCCTTTTGCGAACAATTCCAGTGAGCAAATCATTCCCGTATGAAGCACTCCATGATGCATGCTCACCTGCATCACCTACATCACCTGTAGTCCCGTTGATCGTCCAGCAACTCGAGTGGGCGCGAGCAAATCTTCCATTTTTCCCTGTCGCGTGCAAGAGTAACCCAGCGGGTTATGCTTACTCTAGGGATTCGTTGAGCAACACATCTCTTTTCTAGGCTTTTCGTGAAGAACTCCTTTCCTTCTACAGACGGCTAAACACGTTTTGTCGACTAATTGAATAATCTAAAGCGATCCGCAACCTGAAATTGAACACTCGTGTGAAATTCCAGATTTCGTTTTTTCCGTACATGCTATCCAAGTGAGAATGTGCAGATATATGCGAAGTAGTAGTGAACTCGTCTTGGTTACTGAGTAGCCTATAAAACAGTCTCGTTATTTGCAACTTGCACTTTCCTTAATTAGAATTTTCCTTTGACGTTTTCTAATTATTTAGTCTAACTGCTCTACTTTTTCGTGCCAGCTGAAATGAGTTTTTTCTCATTCATCTTATGATATTCTTTTCATTCAAACTTGTTGATTACCTACCCCTTTAGGTTTTTAGTCCACTCAAGCATCAACTTTATTTCCGCTCGAAAAGTTAGCGTCTAAAAAGCTTCGATTGCGTTTTAAACCGTGAAATTAGTTCCCAACATATCTCTAAGCTGTTTTGTTTTCAAATTTCTAAACAGCCCTCAATGTAAGCGAGGAATTATCAAATGTCGTTCATTTCAAGTGTAGAACAAGTCGGCGTTCTTTTCCGAAAGACCAAAATAGGTTTAAAACAAAGATTCAATGAAATATTATTTTAAGTGAACGGTAGACAAATGTTGGGGAATAGGCTAGTTTTTCTCTATTTGTTTTCTAGCACCCATTTTTTTTATCATATGTCTTTTGTCGACTTAGCTCCAGAGCTGTGCAGAAGTAAACGAGCGGCCTGGGGAGCTTTCAAGAGCACCGAGGATGTAGTGAAGGAAACAAAGAACACCCGACTCTGTGCCCACCTTTTCGCCTCAACGGTACTTCCTGCCTTAACGTATGCATCAGAAACATGGTCGCTGCGCAATTAAGATAAAAGGATCACTCAGGGTTATCGAACGCGCAGTCGAAAGGACGATGCTAGGAGTACACCGTTTCACATAAGTTAGGGATGGGATCCGAAGCTCCGATCTGCGTCAGCGATCAGAAATCAAAGATGCTCTTCCGTACGCCAAGCGGTCGAACATAAAATGGGTGGGACACGCACGTAATGCGTATGAATGGCTACCGATGGACAAGAGCGGTTAGTAACTGGTTTCCTCGGGATGTCAAACGTACTACAGGAAGACCAACGACCCGATAGTCAAAGTTCTTCACAAGGAGCCTAGAAGAAAGATATGATGCTCGACGAGTCCCTAGAGCATGCAGAACCCACTGGGCTACTCTTGCACGCGACAGGGAAAAATGGAAGATTTACTAGCGCCCGCTAAAGTCACTCGACGATCAACGGGACTACAGGTGATACGGGTGATGTCTTTTCTCTTCCGTCCTCATAAATTTTGGAGTGGTTCACGAGCTTGTGTGTTATCTTTGTATAGGGAGTTGCTAATCTACTCCGTGTTGTTCCAATTCTAGAATATGTTAAGGAATGAAAAGTCTTTTGGAGGTGCATGTAGAGCAGTAGTTAGAGGTGTCCTAAAATGCGCACGAGGTCCTCATTTCGATTCCACGCTTATCAAGCCTTGGTACCAGATTCGTCTCGGAGAATAGCAGTACTGACGTGATACAACGGTAAACCACCGTGAGACATTGCGAACAGCAGATATGCATTCCAGCACCTCTAACGGTGGTTGATGGAGTCGAATGCACAACACATCCGTCAAAGATGGATCAACGTCGGGAGCTTTATCTTTATCGTTTGTGGCTCATCTTATTTCTTTTACCTTTCATCTTGCTCGTTACTCGTTTTTATGCTTCTACACACTTTGGCAGTTGACACTCATCACATAGGCTAAAACTGCACTAGTTATTGCAGAGTCTCTTTCTATCTTGATTCCTCTGTTAGAAAATTCAGTATAATTCACCACATGGGTGTAGCTAACGCAGTTCCCTTCTTTTAAACCTACTCTTAGCCTTCAAAACTGAAAACATTTCTATTTCTCTACCAGCGCATTTCGGTGATGAGAATCTTGAGTTAAGTTGTTCAAGTGAACGGACAAGTGCACATTTAAGTGGCCAGACAAATGCATACATAGACATGAAAGAACAACCTGTATTGCCTGGTAAAATCGGTGAGCACCAATCTTTCAAGTGCGCGTTCATGTTGGAGACAAATTCGCTTTTATTGGGAAGTGTTATTCGTACGGAAATAGGAGGAATGAGGCAGAAAGAAGGTGTTTTTAATTCAGCAATACGACACATGAGGGAAAATGTAAACAGGGTCCCAGCAAAAACGAACCTCAACAATTTCTCCTTGCAAATTTTGTCTTCGGTTTACCATACACTGGTTGGGCGAGCTTCATAGCGACAATAAGCATTCGTCTGTCAAAATTAGTGACTTTCTTACCAGTAAGGAACAGAATACTGTAGATGTTCTCATATTTTCCGGTCATAAGCGAACACTCCAACGAACAAAGTCGAGTATACTTGATCAGAATTCGTGGGAAGCTCTATGGCTTTTATGTTTAATTAGGTAACTCCCAGTACATGATTCAATTTCGAGCACTTTCCGCATGCTATCCCTATCGAACAATCTGACTCTTCCCTGATTCGCGATAAATCTAAAACATCTTTCTGAAACCTTTTTGGCTATACTTGTAGTTTGCCTAAATTTCGTGATAAATTGAGATTTTAGTGCAACGGTAAGTTACAAAATAGTGGTACCGATAAAAAGCATAAATCTTTTGTTCGATTCGATGGAAAACTAATTTGTAACGTTTAAGCCTTTTGTTTTATGACTTCTCAGGAACGTTCAAAAGACACGTTTGCTAAATTTCTCAATTCTACTAACCAAGTGACACATTTCTGCATCAAATTAGCTCAAGAGGTTGTTTGTTCCTGCATAATTGTTGCTATAGTCGATGGCGTAGTCAGGCTTTTCATTTAGTTTCGCTATGCTTAGACCGGAACTACTATTCAGTATCTCGTTGTTCCTTGACACACTTTAAATTTTAAATTTAAAACTGTAAAAGTGATTTAAAATTTCTCTCGTTTTTTGATATGAGTTCTTTGTCGGTCTGCAGCACATATTTGAGCACAACTTGCGTTTTCCCCTTTCTGTTGAAATGCTAGGAAGATTTCACTGACTATTAATATGATAACAGGTGATTCTGACATTAAACATAAATCATCAGCATGTGAAAATGCGATGATCAGAATTTACTAGAATCAAAGATTGAGGTTGTGAGCTCAATTTGCTATGAACAGCTGAAATCGTTTCCTCGAGTCTGAGCGCCAATAGAGGCAGGGTTCGCTTGTGGACGGCAAAATCTCGGACGGATCGCCGACGTATCCCTCCTCTCTCCCCTCTCCCCATTAATTGAGGCTATATAGAGGCTATTATCGGCCGTGTGTAATTTCATGCATGTGGCAGAAAGCCATAACTAACTTATCATTTTATTACTTTTTCGTAAGTGACTATGTTTGATTCTGGCTCGTCAAATACGCTCATGATTTTTAAATATGCTATTTTATCAATTTTTTTCCGTTAGTTTTTGGTCAGGAACTCTGCTTCCAACATGACAATTTTCTAACATTTAATGTGTAGTTTGAAAACAAACTAAATGTTTGAGGATTTTGTGTCGTATTTATGTCAGCGTTCTTTGTGATATTTGTTAATTGTTCTGAATATCAGCAAGATAAAGAAATGTTAAGTAAAAAAAGAATTAAATGCGAACATCGGATGAGATTCAGCGAATAAGTGCATTTAGTATTCATATCGGTAGGAGAAATGTCTGCGCTGGCATGTGTATCATCTAAAACCTTTTTCGGATGACCAAGTATATTCTGGCGCTGCTACTGGCTCTGTCACGAGCGTGGATGTCGTGTTCTACAGTATGGTGCTAAATAACGTGCTATATTTAATTTCGAGAAGTGTCACAATTTGTTCGCAATGCACAATTTTGCACCATATATGCAGTAATGTAAAATGGTGTGTATTCCTCAAAGGCGAGAGTAGTGGAATGGTTAGAGGCGCCCTGCCATACACATAGGATCGATCAACACACACTGGACCACCAAGTCTTCCATTCCTTCGTGGTCTGCAAATTGGTGCCAGACTTGTATGGCAAGATAGCAGATAGACTTGGTAGGCTACCAGAGTTATTGTAAAAGTCAGATATGCATTCAATCACTTTCAACGATGTTTAATGAAGTCGAATGCATGGCGCTTCCCTCAGGGATTGATCAACTCCGGTAGCTTTATCTTTTATACCATATGTTTTACTCATATTGTCTTTTTTGATATCTTAGGAAATAGCCAAAGTCTGTTTATTTTTCCATCCATCTGCCCAGTAGAAGGATGAAATAGATGTTTTCTCGTGAATACGGTTTTCTCGGAATATGAAAGCTAGCAGAACTCCTTTATCACTTTGCGTATCTCTCTCTCTCTCTCGCTCTCTCTCTTTCTCTACCTCCACTTTTCTCATTCTTTTCCTGCCTATTCTACAAACTGGAGCTGTAATCACCTAATGTGACTGTCGAGCAGCGTCACCACTGCTTTTTTTGTTAGTAGGAATATTTATTGAGACTCAGGACATAAATGACATTGCTCTTTGTACAGTTTGCACAATAATGCCGTTAGAAATTTTTGAATACTGTTGAAATTCTTGTGAATAAGTTGTGATGGAACTGATTTTTCTTCCTTTAAACGACACCGAGATCACAGACAATGACGAGGTGGATTTTCAGTGATACTTGTAAAATGGGTGTCATGGGGAAGCGCCCTAAGAAATAAGTACAAAGTTGGCCTGCAATTTTCACCATACTTTAACTACGACCACTACTGATATACATTCTAGTATTTTGGATGAATTTCTGCCCATCGATGGATAGTAATGCTCACAACGGTGTATCGTTTTCTATGCCCTCAACATGTTGTTTGGTTTGCATTCACTGTTAAAAAGGAAATTAAAAATGGACTGCGAAATTAATTCCATATAAAAAACGCTATTGGGTGTTTGTATAAAAAAGCAACTCTGCTCAATTATACGATGTTTCATTGACAAGCTAACACGAGACTGCTAGCGCATATTTATTCTGGTAACCATTCGTCGTCTTCGCTTTCATCAGAGCCGATAACCCGAGTCGATGGTCCACAGATGTTCGTCGTCTTCTCGTTGTGGAGTCTTCGTCATCGCATCGAGTCTGTTCTTCTTTAGTGCAGCACCGCTCGGATGAAGTAACCATACCCAACGAACCTCTTTCATACAGGGCGGCTGTTGCTGATAATGACTACGCGGCGACAATAAGTCTCTTTCAAAATGACTATCCACTCTGTTGCAGTCGGTATTAGATGAGCTTGCGCGTAGCCAGGGAATACAATTGCTAACCGAATTTCACTTAACGTCGGTATGAATGATCAGAATGCCTTACTTTATTGATAAGAAAACTCGACGTTGTTAGTAAACTTTTTTCGGTTAGCTTCCACTATTCCAAAGGGTAACAGATAAAGCATTTGGCGTTGACCAATCTCTTAAGTGTAGGCCATTAATCGAACTTCATCATGCGTAATAGCAATGTTTGAATGTATATTTTTCTTGCACAATGACCTACTGTGGCTTAACAATGTTTCAGATCAATGATCCCATTTTACCAGAGAAGTCTGGCACCAATTTACCTACAAAATGGGACAGAAGAATTTAGGCGCAAGGTCTAGCTAATCATCACATGGTGTGTCACACAGCACCGCTTTATCACTTAATCTATGGAAGGAAAGGCCGTAAAAAATTCGTAAACGTTGATCTTGGTATTGAGTGAAAATTCGCTTTTCATAGTCAGTTCTGTTGGTAATGTCTCATTTTTGTTGATGTAAGTCTACTAATAAGTAAACGATGCGATGCTCATTGCTGAGCTGTGTCATTAAATTGCACATGCAGTAGTGTTCTTGAAATGAGCCTCATTGCTGAAAGGCGTCCTTGTAGGGTTGCGCAGTTTTTTTTGCGAAAAGACCGTTCTGAGACCAAAATAGTGTCGAAAAGTTTCGACATACAGCTTATCTTTTTCATGCCCTTAAATTCACTTACCAACCATTTTTTGTCGTTCTTAACTTGTACCTTTTTTAGTGCTGTATTCGCTCGTAAGTGATTGGATTATTGGCTAAATTCTGTTGCATGAACTGAGACGTTCGAAAGCCCTACGTTAGTCTTTCTTACATGTTTATTACGGCGTCCTAAGCACTACAGCAAATGGTGCACACGGTGCTTTCGAAACGGTTCATGTTCACCATCGACGGCTCATCGGCTGTCATCATGTTGGCACTAGTGATATCTGAGATCATTCGAATTTGTTGTTTCCATACCTTGCTTTTTTATTTTTTTGCTTTGTACGTTTTTATTTCTTTTTTTGGGATTACTTAGGACACTTGTAGGCAAAATTTTCTCTAAATTTATGCTTTCATTTCCAGTTAGACCTGACACGTACACCTTTCGAAAATATTTTCGACCTTCTAAAAATTAAAGGCTTTTCGTCCTGTGAATGTTGCTGGTCACTAAAGATTTTTTGAAAGGGCTAATTGTTTTTTAGTTATTATACATGCCTAATATTTTGAATAGAATGGTGAAACTTAATACCAGTTCATTACTTCAAACACCTCAAGAATTTTGCTTTTATTGATTGAGAACAGCCTTCTCAGGCAGAAGATGAGAAGAAAAATCATAGTCTTTATACGTGCAATCTCATTTGGACGAAAAACATAGCACATTTGCCTGTTATTATACTAGTGTACTTACTCTCCTACTTAAATTTCAATAACATGCTCATCCACTGTGTTTAGACGCCAAACAGTCGAAGATAAGGTGGGCCGGACACATAATGCGTATGAATGATAACCGATGGACAGGAGCCGTTAGTGACTGGATTCTTCAGGATGTCAAACGTACTGCAGGAAGACTACCGATCCGATGGTCAGAGTTCTTCACAAGGAGTCTTGAAGAAAGATATGGTGCCCGACTAGTCCTTAGAGCGAGCAGAACCCACTGGGCTGCTCTTGCACGTGACAGGGAAAAATGGAAGATTTGCTGGCCCCCGCTCGAGTCACTCGACAATCAAGGAGCCTACAGGTGATACAGGTGACAGGCTCATCCACATCGAGATTTTTTTAGATAGCACACTTAGGGAAGATAAGCACTTTAAATCAAGAGCAGAGGGAGCGAAAACAAGTTCAAATTTTGTAAGTCGAACATAGCCACTGTTCTTATTTTTTCCACTTTATGTCTGTAAACACTGAACGAGTTTATTCGGTGGGCTTCTAACATCGAGATTTCTAAAATCTTTAATACGGTAGGCCAACATTCCATCAAAATAAAAACGTCTTACAGATGCAAAGAAGAAAATCGTCTTTTTTGTCTTTTACTTAATGGTCCAATGTTGTCTGGCCTTGCGTTCGTTTCCTGAATTTCGTCTTCCATGACTGAGTAGGATCAAACACGAATGTATTTACAGGTGCACTGTCACCAGTTTTAACGGCTGTTCTGTACAGTTCAGACGGAAAGCTGGTAGAGGCTGAAGTAATGGGACATGTCATTTATCGAGAACATCGTCTGACCCAGAAAGGAACCTCAGAAGCCTATTTGAATGTGAATATTTAACGACCATATACTAGAATTCATGTCAGATTTGTCATATGAGCCTTTAGGTAGTCCCTCTCTGTTGAGAAAGCATTGAAGTAAAAAAAAATCAAGATTAATCCATCGGAATTGCTATGTAAATGGTATATTTATACATTTATGTCTTCTAGAATTTAAGGTTGTAAAAACTAAGGCACAAAAATGTACAATTCCTTTGTGCAATGTAATGATGAGGAGTCCGAAGCCTTAATCATAAACCTTAGCTTTATCTCTCAATGCGTTGTTATTCATCTGAAAAACTCTCGAACGTTCCTTGATGACAGTGGTGGAAGTAAAGTAGTCCTTCGGTTTGTGCACAGTTGTGCGTCAACCTTTTCTTTAGAACTTTTGAAAACTTTTGTAAGAACACAAGGCTAAGCAGTTCATCAATCTTAAAATCTAATGCATTGAGGCTTTGCTATTCTGTGCTGCCCTAAAACCTTCAACTTCGATGGCCAGTATAATTGCTGTCGTAGCTAGTTTTCTAGAACACTCACATGCTCACTGCTATTCAGTATCACCACATAAATGCAATATTTCTTTCTGAGTATCGCATTTTGTTACCAGTCATCGTGTTGTATTCTACACGTATTTCTTTTCCTCCTCTCTTGTCGGATCGCATTTTCTCGCTTGGGGCAAACCAAAGTGCAAACTAGCAGTTCCATCGAAGACATTAATTCGTTTGCAATGGCAATCCATACTTTTCATTAGTACCTAGTACAGGGAAGGCTATAAATTCCTTCGGCTTCCTATCGATTATTCATCAATGGTTGAGTGAGCGGTCCGATGGTCGTTATGACTTCCTTTGGTATGCCAGTGCTATATCCAAACACATAATTCAGAGCCATTTGGAGCGGTGTATTTGGGAATTTTTGGCGATGTTTTTTTGTAATTATCGTTATTTTTGCTTTGCTTTAATTCTCGGACCCCTGTTTAGTTATTAACTTTGCCCAAAAAGTATAGTCTTCCCTTTTTTAGCACGTTGCACAAAAATTACGCTTTCTTTTTAATATCTACACACACACATTGCTGTCCACTTCTCTGAGTTGGTGATTAATCTTAGTTCTGATTCGATATGAGCCATTTATTACCCATATAAAAATAATTTGCTTCTTTGAATTAAAAAATAACATGTTTCAACTCATGGTAAACGCTACATATTGAAATAGAGGTCACTGCTATCTGCAGTCTTTGTCAAAAAGTCACATGTTTCGCTACGCTACTAGAATGAAACTGCGATTTTCTGGTGTGCAGTAACAGCTTCACTCTTCTTCTTTCTTATCCCAGTGCTCCAAACAGCGTAGAAAAGAGCGTGCGAAATTTCCCCGACCACAGTCGTCGTCCACATGCGACTATAATCAGCTGTTCTAAACTTCCTCATTGGAAGTCACGAAAAAGCGGCTCTGAAGAAGGCGATACTGCCGAAACGTCAGCTAGCGTTGTATTGTATTGTGTTTTTATGGAAGTAAATGTATGCTGTCTAAAGACCTCGCGATTGCTGAACAAGAAAACGACACATTTATCATTAGCTTTTGTTCATAGAATGTCCGAGTAGGACTAATATTTTTGAAGACGTCGATGCAGCTCTAATTCGTTGAGGCAGAGGTTTCCTTGTAACTTTCCAGTTTCACTTCGAAAAATCATCTGCATTTTCCAAAACCCACACCGTTGACAATTCGGCTGCCTTAAACACTCTAATAAAACAGCAATTTCATTTTATTGTTTGTTTTTGGTTTCTTAATGAAAATTGATGCCTAAGTTTTATAAAGTTTACTAATATTGAAAACAATCCTGTTGTAAAAATAACTCTCCATAGTATTTATTCGTTGCTTTTTATGGTGAAAAATTCAATAATTTCTAGTAAAACTGAATTCTTTGTCAGAAAACAGACAAGTTGGCGAAAAGCAGGCACTCAAATGAAGTGACGTCACTCTTACGTCGTCATCATTCGTTCGATGTTTTGGAGGAAATTTCGTCTTTTTTACAATGGAATATTAAAACCATTTCAAATTTTTTCAAAATTGAATTTAAAAGCAACGGGTAGGAAAGGTCTGAAATTTTTGAAGCAAAGTTAGCTACCCGTGTTCACAGGCCACCTAGAATCACCATCATGTCCAGTTGGACGAAACCGTCTTAAGTTGAACTGCTTCGAAACTCAACGTAAAGACCTGACCTTTACGAAAAAATTCAAAAACTGGGTAATGAGCTCCATTGAACTGGAAGTTCGGTACGGCAGAATACGGAAATGCATGTATTATTCGGAATAGTTTGTAGCTTGCAGTGATTTTTTATTTAGCAGAATTCATTGGTGCAATGATTAGAGAAGCCGTGCAATAGGAATCTAATAACTGGATTTATCACGTCCTCAGCGAACCAAGCTCCCCAACCCTCTAGACTCGGAACAAATCAGCCACTGCCTGTGTAAAGATTTGAGAAAACTCTAATGGAGATATTCTACTAGGATTACAGAGAATATGAACTCAATCAGCATTCAGAGACAATAAAGGAGAAACGAATCGTATGACTGCTGAGATTCGCACAATACCTGTGATTGGATCATGGAGATAAATAAAAGACGTAAAGCTCATTATAAACTATGTATCATATGCTATATATATATATATATATATATGTCGATAATTTACTGAAAATATCGACTTTAGAACGAAAGTTTATAAGAATACGTATACAATTTTGTTTTAATTATCCCTCTGCTTTATCTGATTTTGCTTCTAACTTTTATGAATTAAATTTTGTTCCTACCATGTTTTCCTTTTCTTGGTTTACTTCAAGCTTGCTGCATGGTTGTCTTTTTGGTTCTTCTTTTCCTTTGCCTTAAAATAACCCTACTAAATTATCTCTGGTGCCGCTCCCTCTTTATTAGCCTAGATATCGTCTCATTTTATAAGTACTTTGGTCTAGTTCCCAAGTCCTTTACCATAAAAATCATACTACGGGCCTCTCTTCGATGCAAACAGACACCATGCACGCGCAGTCGCGCAGTTGAAGAAGTGCAAGTCGAAGAAATCTTGTTGTGTTCAGTATTTGAAGGATTCCCTTTGGAGAAGAATAGTGGGTTCTGAAGGAAGCGAACCCGCCGAAACGTCAGCTATTGTATCCTAATAAATTCTATAATAACAACCTTGTGTCTGCTTATTGAAGAAAAACACAGTTTCATAGAATTTATAGAGGTCGCGTGTGGCGAAGTGGTCGGAGGCGCCCTGTAACACACCGTCCATAGCTTACCAGGTCTTCCATCATTTCGGGGTCGACAAATTAATACCAGACTTATCTGGGAAGATAGCAGCACTCGCTCGATACATCGGTAGGCCACCACAAGCCATTGTAAAAGCCAGATATGTATTCAATAACCTCCAAACGATGCTTAATGAAATCGAATACATGGCGCATCCTTCAGGGATTGATCAACGCCGCCAGCTTTATCCTTTATCTTTTTATAGAATTGATACAGTAATGTGTGTTTGTAAGTGTTATCGTTTTGAGTATAATCCTGCAACTAGCCACAACATTAAACAAACAACTACACATAATTTTAAGGCGCAATGTGGTGAAGTACGAAAGTATTCTAGATATTAAGTGGTTAGGTAGCAAACTGCACCTGCTGCTGATATCCTATTCTTATTTCCTATCAGTCCGTTAACGACATACTGTGTACGTCGACCAATGTCTTTCCTTATCTTGCTGTAGGTGAGATCGCACACATTTATAGTCGTCGTTCATTTGCCATTCGTAGATGAGTCGAAAGACGAAATTATTGCTGATCTTTGATTCTAATTCTAATTCGGTCACGAAGGAGGTTAGTCAACACTTCGATGTCTAGTTTTACATTATACATTTTAATAAGTGTGTGCTCATAAATCAGCTAATTCAGTGGCTGTTTCGGTTAGCTTCTTGTCCAGATGGGCATGCAAAACATTTGGCTGATGTGTTCGTCGGCTAGCGACAGCCTGAATCAATGTTGTCGTCATCAAACGTTCTTCTGTCTACGCATTGATCTAATATGAGTAGAAGATTAATTTCGTTCACAACATATGTTTATCATAATGAAAACTGGGACATCATTAACAGTTGATTTGACTCACGTGTAATTCCAGTGTCATATATGATACATAATACATTTTAATAGCACCGTAGTATTTATAAATAAAGCCCCCTGCAGCTTGTCTTTCTATTGAATAGAATAAACATCCTCAACGTTAATCAAAGAAATTTTGTTATCTTTCATGGAAATGAGTTCATAGTCATGCGTGTGCTTCTTTCAGTTCCACATCTCTGAGAAACTTACACACCTGGAATCCTAATTTATTGCTATCATAACAGTTCCAAATCCCTAAATCATTTCATCTATTTCATGTCTTTCCCGATTTGAAAGGTCGTGATTTATGAACTCAACTTGTGATCTTTTTCTGACTGCTCATATTCATAATGTGAGCTATTCTTCGAAGAAAAAAATCACCCGGATCTTTGAAATTATATTTGCTTTTAAGTCAAAAACTTAGATCGAAAAGAAGCGAACACGGTATTCCGAGGGCATGAACGGAATTTCTCATCCTATTCATGCTGAAATTCCGATGCATACTCGAGTGTATGGAGACTAAGGCGTTTATTTGAAATGACGTCATGAAATTAATATTTTCAGATATGTGCCTTTTACGGCATGTGCTAATTTGCTCCGCTGCTTTCAATTTGCTAACTTTTTTGACTGGTAAGTTCTTTTGTTTTATGCATCATTTACAGTTTTTGAGCAGCTCAACAATTATAAAAGAGTAATTATTCGTTCTTAAGGCCTTTTTCTTGGAATCCTTCGTGAGGATTTGTTGATTTTATCATTGATACTCACTATCGTTGGTTTGCTGGGAATGCTGCTTTTTGCTATTACATGGTTCATTCGCCCGAAGGTCGCCGGCTATCTCATTTCGAATTTTCTTTCTTTTATTTCTTTTTTTTTTCTTAATCATGCTAGTGCTGTGCATGTTGTTTTATGTCCTAACGACTTTTATCTACTGTACTTTCAGGTGATACATCGCCCTATATATTTTGTTAAGCACTGGAAAGAGGGAGAACTTAACAAGGATGCGACTATCAATCCAGATATAACTGAAGCAATTATGAAGAACATAAGAGGAATACCGTTCCTAATACAAGTGTGGTCCATTTAGGCTTAAATTTCGCGCACAGTTATATTTTCTTTTGTTCTATTCTTTCAGCTCATTCTATTTCCACGCATCACGACATCTAAGCCTGGTTTGTAAGCCACGGCCTCAATTTCTCTCCTACGTTTTTTTCTCTTACTTCGGGTTCTATTTCTGTCGTTCTCCTTTTTCTTGAGAACGAGCAAGTATAATCGGATGCTTCTCTTTGTATTGAGTTAGGACAATGGAAGCAACTAACTGATGAAGGTCGGCTTCGTCGACAGCACTGCTACAGCATAAATTGAGGAATGTTAGAGTGCTCCTAAAGAAAAGTGACGTTGTCAGTGCTCACCAGTTTCACTTCCCTTTCAGAGAACAGCGGTGAATCTCAGGAAAAAGCATTTTTGCAAGCGAAGAGATAGGAAATATGAGCCGCTTGCCAAGTCCCATTTCTTCCTTCCTATTCACGAATACAAGATATCAAGGCTCATATTAAGGCTAGACTCTTCGAAGGAAAAAGAAACTAATTAATTTCTATATAGTTGCCAATATAGCAAAAAACTTTTTTGTTTTTCTTTAAAAGTGCTAGGAAATAACAAATTAGAAACTGTGAATAGGTTAATTCTCACATTTATTTCTAGCAGCGTAACATCGCCGTAACGTTGTTCTTATAGGCTATTCAGTATTCGATGGAGGCGACATACTATCGTGATGTACTCAGCGAAATGGGAGAGGGTGTTGTTCGTACTTCAGTGATTCATACCGCTCCTGCTTGTACAAGTATTCTTGACTCAGAAAGTGATGATGAAGCGAAAAATGTGACATTCACTCCAAGGCATGTTATATACCTGTGTTATTAGCTAATTTTTTATCTCTTATTTTCGGTACTACTAGGACTGTTTTGTTATTCGTCGGGAGAGGAATTACTACTCCACTGATCAATTAGCACATGAAATAAAACCTGTACTAGTAAGCTTCTGCCTACTTCCAGGCATTCAGCAGAAGAACAGTGGCATCCCATTGGTGAATCCTGGCGCAACGAACAACTTCGTTTATCGCTTGAAAGAGGGAGCACTAATCTTCTTGTTAGTGATATATAACGACTTCTAGTCAACGAGCACAGTGTGATTTTCTGATATGAAAACTGAAGCAAAACACGCCACTTGTACCTTTCAAATTAAAGTTCAAAGATGATGAGTGGGATGAGGAGGAGGTTCCTCATTATAAAATGTTGCTTC
This sequence comes from Angiostrongylus costaricensis, assembly GCA_900624975.1. Taxonomy (NCBI): domain Eukaryota; kingdom Metazoa; phylum Nematoda; class Chromadorea; order Rhabditida; family Metastrongylidae; genus Angiostrongylus; species Angiostrongylus costaricensis. The sequence continues at coordinate 118,098 of UYYA01004006.1, read as the reverse complement.
TCTTCATCATAGCCAAAAATCTTTTGCCATTGGTCTATGAAATGAAACATATTTCGGCAAGAAATGCTTACTTGTGTTTCACTCTCATTTTCGTCTTCAAAGTCACAATTTCCACTTTTAATAGATCTTAATGATATCACCAATAACTAGTTAAGCATAGCACTTAATAATTCTTGGAACTGTTACTTATATTTTTTCAACTAAGGTTTTTCCTTATTGCGAGTCCTCTCCACATGGCGAGAGAGGATATGAAGCTGTCGAACATGATTTTTCTCGAATCGAAAGCATTAAAAGAAATCACGGGTTTGTTGATGATGATTTGCTGTCTTTAGTTCTGTTTTCTTTTTGCTCTTGTGGTAAGTTTGCCACTGAGAGTGTTTTGACTTCTTTTCCAGACATCGTCGTGGGAACTTGGAAAATCGTCAACTGCAAGTTCGATGCATAGGCATGTCGGCTTCATTCATTGAGCGCTTCAACAATTCATTCCGGAAGTCACCTTACCATTGTTAATCGTGTGACGTGTATGCATGTCCTTCCTTCATCCGAATGGAATATCATCTGAAGTCATTCTAATCAAAGACTGACTTAATCGGAAATCAATAAAGTCTCTTCATTGCCTCTATATGTATTATATAGCTTTAACCTCTAACGCTTCCAATTTCCTCACGATAGCTATTCGATAGATAATTTACAACATTCAACAACACTTTTTGTTACGTTCAATGATGTTCGTCTCTTGTGAGACGTTCAATTTTTCATAGTCACTGTGTTCATATCTTTCCAGTTGTATGCTTATTTACGGGATTTTACTACTTTATATTATTGATTTCTTCTTGAAGGCAACAACATATTAACATTCGCCATTGTCTTTTTTCAGAACGTTACTATATCGGTTCATTTATCCTAGATAAATTTTGCGTTGCACTACAGTGCTAAGGTTTGAACACTGGTTGCCTATATGCCTTCACAAGAGATGATTGAACAGCGGCGAATCGATTAGAAGTATTGTGACCGGCACGACATAGGAAGACGGGCCATATAAATCGTCGTTTAGAGTAGGAGAAAATCCGACTTCTAATAGGAATACGTGCTTAAAACAACAATGGCGAATAACACTTCAGCAGGCATTAGGCTCTTCTCACAGTCGAAAGTATCCGAAAAAATCACAACGAAGTACTCAAATACACTCAATACACTGAGAACACCTTGTTTCTTTCAATCGCTAACCTTTCGCTCACAGACCCCTCAAATTGCAGGGCAATTTCTGCGATTTTTGAAAAACACAAAACTAATTGCATGTGAAGATTGCAAGTTGTTTTATGAAAATTTCCTTTTTAGTTGTTCATAGTCATTCGACGTTCAATCACAATGAATTGATGGTATCTGGCCGGGATGATTTGCGCACAACATGATGGCACATATGATAACTTTCCGGATGCACTGGATTTTCCCACTTCACGTTAATCTCCCTCGGTGTTCCTTTGGAAGCAAAATCGCTTAGTTCCTCTTCCTTCTTGACGTCTCGGTGTAACCTTTTCAGATGATACGTTCTAGCTTACATTTGGATTCGTCGTTTCATTAGGCTACTTTTGGTTAAATGAGTAGGCATAAATTTGTCTTCACTAAATAATTTATAGGTATATAAAATAAGAGGCATTAACTCTATAAAGTATTCAAATCATTTTTCAAAATCTGCCAAAATTTTTGACAACTATATTTATAGATGAAGTGGGTCTTTTTCATTTCCTTCGTCCATGCATGTGTCGCTTTGTCCCGGTATTCCATAGACAACGAGATCGTTGGTGAACCAACGGTGAGTTCCTTAGAAGCATTTGACGCCGTAGGAAGTACAACTGCTGTCACAAAGAAAGTAGAAGTCTGCATGCAAAGCCTAAAATATTCTGAAAAGGTCTTTTCACATAAAGCTTTATAGAAGACCCGAGACCTACAGCGTCACATAATGTGCATGCGATTTCTGTCCAACACCATAGGAGCGCGGGATTATTTAAGCGCTTATTTCTGTAAAAAAAAGGTAACCGTGCAGTTGAAGTGAAATGTAAAAAGTCAATGAATATCCAAACGAAGTGAGAAAATAGTAGCCAAGCAAGCAATCAAGTCCTGTTCGAGCAATTTCGAAGTGTTTCAAACAACTTCTTTGCTCAGAATTTCCAAACATTACCCGCTAAGGGGGCTTACATCACATGCAGCTCGTATCACAGCATATATCTCAAAAACGAAATACACCAATAAATCAGTTTAAAAGAGCAGAATAACTCATGGGCAAGTCTCAATTTCCGACCACACAGAAGGAGAAGATGCTTGAGGCAACCATTCGATTCACACATTCTACTGGCCGCATCGGAGAACGTTGAAATGAAATGATATCCCCACTGAAAGGGTAACCGCCTAAAAGTGTCAAAACCAAGGATAAGCACCCCATCGATCGTGCATAAGGAAGATAGTAAAAAGTTATTTCCTATAGCTCTTATAAGAATACTTACTTACTCACTTACTTACTTTGATACTTGGAGGGTCCGCCTTCACGAAATGTGCGGACCCCAGCACATATGCCATTCGTTCCTTTCGCTCGAAATCGTAGTCCATGGTGGCGGTCTTGTTCGAGTATGGTAGCGCTTGCGAGTCTCATATCGTGATCTGTAAAACAACTGCAGCTGCGGGTACAGTTGATTAACTTTGTTCACGAACACGTCCGCCCGTGTTGGTGGTCGTCCCATGGGACATTTGCATTCTCTTGGAGTCCACTCTACTGTTGTTTTCATCCAACTGTCGTCTGTTTTTCTCGTTATGTGACCAGCCCATCTATGTTTCGCTGTCAACGTATATTCTCCTGGATCTCGAAGATGTGATAGATTTCGAAGGTCAGAGCTTCGCATTCCAGCTACATATTGAGAATGCCGGTTATATTTCAGAAAACAACGCTCAAGCGCTCTGTGAGTAGCTCGAGGCATTCTTGAAGTTGTTGAAGTATCGACCCACGTCTCTGCAGCATAACAGAGCACTGGGAGGACCGTAGAATCAAGGAGATGAGCGCGTATTTTCGGGTCCTTCAGTTGGTCGGTGGCTTCTTTGAGAGAACCGAATGTGGCCCAAGCTTCTCTCCTTCTTCTATTCAGTTCTTCCTTTACAATGTTTTTCATGTTCACTGATCGCCTAAGGTAGACGTACGAGGTGGTTTCTGCACTGAGAGAGCCATCCATTTCAATTTTTTCGCCTTCGCACCATAGGTTTTTCATGAACGGAGTCTCCTTCCGATTTAAGCGAAGACAGATTTTTTTCCCGCTTCGTTGAGCTCGTTGATCATACGTACGTTATAATGGCCTTTATTTCAACTAATAATTTTACTTCCTTGATAGAAGCTGTTATCAGCAGCCAACAGACTTTACTGACTTTCTTATGAAGGAGGCTAAGAAGGTAACCTGAAGACAGATGTAATTCAACCATTTTCGTCATCCAGCTATAATGTATCTAATCCACTTGAAGATTGAAACACACTTATATTCTGATTAAGAATACGAAATGACCCTTTATCTTGTAACAATTTTAAAGACGATCAGATCTTCGACATGAAACGCGTAGTACCACTATTTTGAATCAGAATTAGTGGAAGTGGCAAAAATCATTTTCTAGAAGCATTAATGAAACGGTTAGGGATTAGGAACGAAGGAAATACTAAACGTGAAAAATTTGGGGTATACCTAGATGCGTTCCACATATTTTTTTTCCTTTTGCCCATTCACCAGTCTGATGAACTGGCTCTGACACAGTTATCGGATAGTACTGAATCTGAAACTCCTCCTGCCTAACTCATCAAGAAATAGTCTCACGAAGTTTCGGTACTAGCGATCAAGGAAGAGATCTCAACAAGATTTTTACGACCTCCAGTATTAAAACATACCCTGAAATCAATATAAGAAAAATACTATTCCAAACCTGGTTAACAAATGTTAGAGCTAACATCAACGACGAGATTTCGTCCAACGGCTTCTCATTTTCGTCGACGATTAGGTGGCAGGATATGGACTTTACAGTATCATAAGAAATCTAATTCCAAGAGCACAACGACAAGCAATGAGCTGTCTTTTCGATAAAGAATAGCACATGTATCAATCACTGCGATTAATGTAAATTTTAGGAGGAGGGAATGGGGAATTTACCTTTCCTTGTACAACTGTGCGCTAAGCAACACAGAGACATCGCTCAAGCGCTCTATGAGTAGTGCGAAGCATTCTTGACGTAGTTGAAGTATCAACCCACGTCTTTGCAGCATAACAGAGCGCTGGGAGGACCATAGAATCGAAGAGATGAGCGCGGATTTTCGAGTCCTTCGAGCTGGTCGGTGGCTTCTTTGAGAGGCCCGAATGCGCCCGAAGCTGCTCTCCTTCTTATATTCAGTTCCTTCTTCATGTTGTTTTCCATGTTCACTGATCGCCTAAGGTGCAAATGGGTAAGACGTACGAGATGGTCTCTGCATTGAGAGAGCCATCCAATTCAGTTTTTTCGCCTTCGCACCGTAGGTTTTCGTGAACTGGGTCCTCTTTCGGTTTATGCGAAGTTCGATCTTTTACCCCGCTTCGTTGAGCTCGTTGATCATCAGTTCTGTTTCGCTAGTACTTCTTGAGAAGACGACGATGTCGTTGGCAAAACGAAGGTTTGATAGGAATTTTCCATCAATACGTATGCCTTTCTCATCCCAAACGAGTGACTTCATTGTCTACTACAGTGCGGCACTGAACAACGTTGACTACATTTTGTCGCCCTGTCAAGCCTCTTTTCCTATGGGTATTGTAAGAGGTTGATGGAAAAGCTGTATTTTCGTAGCGCAGTTCCGACAATAGTCAGACAAACTTCTTATGTAGTACGGGTCCACTCTTTCGTCGACGAGCGTTGATAGGATTGCATTCTTTTCGGCACTGTTAAACGCTTTCCCATAGTCGGCAAAGGTTAGGACTAGAGGCAACTGGTATACCCGACAAGCTTCGAAGACCCTGGACACGGTTTGGGTGTGATTCAAGCGGCAAAATCCTTTTCGAAATCTTGCTTGCTCGACTGGTTGCGCCTCATAAAATGTCCTTGGCATGCGCGAGAAGATAATCTTCGTGAAGAGCTTGTAGAGTACACTTAATAGGCATATGGGACGATAGTTGTGAAAATCCCTTCGGTCTCCCATCTTGGGCAGGGTGACCGTGCGCGGCGTCCTCCACTGGTCTAGGATTTCTTTCTTTAGAAGGTAGTCTGTCATATGATCTACGAGAAATAAATGTAAATTGTGGCTTCCAGCTCTAAAGAAATCGGCAGTGATATTATCGGGTCCTGGATCTGTGCCTCTTTTCATGCTTTCTATCGCAACTCGAACCTCCGACGGAAGAATTCCAGGTGGTTTTTTTCCAGCGCGGATATTAGGGCCCGAGACGGGGATTGTGGGACGGAAAAGGTTGGTGTAGAACGTTTCTGCTATTAAGACCATGTTATGGCGAAAAGTTTTGACGATCCCATCTTCGTTCATCAGGGCTGACAGTGGAACATTGTAATCACTCAAGTCCCAACGGCATTTTTTCAGCTTACTTCTTTTCTCTGCTGCTTCCAGTATTTTTTTCTGCTTGCACCGTTGTATATCTCCGTGCAAAGCTCTTCTGCAGGTGGCATTTATTACCAGCCATGTTAACGCGTTGTGGTAGGGACAAGCTTTAGTTTTCTTCTCTTTTCGAGCAACTCCTTAGTAGTGATGGAGATGCGATCCGATCCTCTTGAGGAACTGAGGCAAATTCGGCACAGCTTTTCAATCCTTCGACAAGCAGCTCTTAGTCTTCAGTCGGGTCTTCTTTAATCTGCCAGTCACGTTTGGACAGGACTTCGTTTATAATGTTCTCGTCGTATACGGCTAAACTGTTTTCTCGTGGTCGATGAAGAGGGTTTTTTTCCAGCTTGGGGCTGAATCGAATCTTCGCGCAAAGAAGGTGGTGATTGGAACCAGTACAGAATGAACTAGCATTAAAGTTCTAGCATTAAAGTTTCCAACAACAATTTTATGACATGCTTTATCATTGCGGATGACTTCCTCCAACTGATAGTAGAACGCATTTAATTCGTACTCATCAGCTGCGTCGGTCGGTGAATAGCAATAGTTGATGACAGTGATTTTCTTATGATGCGACAGTTAAAGACAGAGGACAGCTATGCGAGAAGAAAGGAGTCGACGAGATGGACAATGGACTGGTGAAGGAAAAACCCTACGCGACTGACATTTCGTGACGGGACCTTTTCTCCGCGGATCACAAGAGTCTCGTTGTTTAGTTGTCGTATGTCGGTCTTCTTGATTATTGTTTCTTGTAATGCGATAACATGAAATTTAATGCGATCTCCGGCTAAAAGAAGGTGGTGAGGATAGGCATCTTTGGAGAGTGCTCTGGGATTATACCTCCATAGTAAAAAACAATCTTCATGGCGTGTCGTGCGTGTGTTCTCCAGATCCGGTTCCAATGATGTCCTGCGTAACCCGAGATTTTCTAGCCTCTCATCGGTCGTCTGACCGCGTGACGTCATATACGGGAACACCCATTGTGCGAGGTACTGAGGCTGGCCTATTCCTGGTCGTGCAACTTGGTCCTTCCTAGAGTCCTGACGTAACCATGCAAGGGCGTATCCAGGTCTTCACCACGATGTTGATCAGAGGGAGATGTGTTTTCGGCGACGAATCCTTCGCTCGATCTTCCTATTAGCTGATTCGGAAAGATGTTTAAACCGAAGTCAGAAACGAAAGCAGGAATGTAAAAGTGACCGACCGCTCAAGGACGATGTAGATGCCAAATGCCTTATAAGAGTACAACAATTAAATTCTATTTTGGAGGCTGTTTTATTTTGAATTTGCTTTATTAAATTTTGGGAAGTTTTGGAGTGGTCAAAAAAATCTTTGTTTGCCTGGCATATTCAAAACGTTCGTGAACGAAAGAAGCAGCAGGATTTATCATTCAAAAACGGGCTTACACTAAATAAAAGTCTTCATATTAGTTGAACAGTACGTATATCAAACTCTACCGCGCTGCCAAGCAGGACTCCATATATTGCCTCAGTATGACATAGGCAGTCATACCTATACCTCCCGTAAATAAAGTTACAATAATATAGTAGCAAGAAAAACACATGTACAGCTACACAAGTGCTTAAGGATTATGAAATCAACAGCCTATTTTTCTGGGCGAAATTTCTTTTTTTGCTGTCATTACTTAAAAGAATTAATGACAAAGCTCTGGGCTGATCAATCCCTGAAGAATGCACCAAGCATTCGACTTCATTAAGCGTTGTTTAGAGATGACTGAACGCATGTCTAGCCCACACTGTTTCACAGTGGCCTATCGATGTAACGAGTCAGTGCCGCCATCCTCCTAGACAGTTCTGGTGCCAACTTGCCGACCTCAGAAGAGTAGAGGCTTGGTGATTCCTAAACGCCGGTTCGAGCACATTTATTGCAGGATACCAGAGTGCCTGAGAGGACCCCTCTAACCACTGCACTGCAAGCACCCTTACCACAGAACTGTAGCGCTATTTGGCATTCGCTTTCCGGTTGTGTTAGCGTATAGGCAGACAGCACTCTGCAAGTCAATCTTATCAAAACCCTGAAATCCAGTGCTGAGGAGGATGATAGGTGGTTAGTAGTCGTCTCCAGCAAATAATCTCCTCTACTCTCAGAAAAACTGCCTAGCTTCGTTTTAAGTCACATCATCTAGTCTTACGGTGAAACTCGCAGAGTCCAATTTGTATCAAGTTCCAAAATCAGAAAAAAGAAGATGAATTTCATTTCCGCAAACCCGCAAGTGCCTCAAGTACGGCGGGGCCGGAACAAGTTTGGAAACACTTTCAGTATGTCGGGATCATTTTAGAGGGTTAAATTTGAACGGGCAACACTAAGAATCTATACTTGCTTCTGAGAGAAACTGAAGAAGCACCCTAAGAAGAAGTAGATTATCCGAAACGAAAAAGCACCTTGTGACATCGGAGAATAAGCGTTTATCGGAGCATAATATATCTGAGGGAATCTTCTTAAGGCGGTGTTGTCGTTTAAGTTAAAACGAGTTAACCATAGCCATCAATTCCACCGACCAATTAACGACTCCATTCGGTCTAATGCCTATGGCTCAGAAGATGTGGAACAACATCCGCCTTGAAATCATTGCTGTCTACCACCTCTTACGTAAACTATAACCAACCGGCGTTGAATAATTCCAAGTGGACATAGAAAAACTCTAAGCAGAGGCTTATATCTTTTATAACTTCATTATTTGCGACTTGAGCGCTTGAATGAACGATTGACTCCTTAAAAACTTCGAATAAGAAAAAATTTTTCTTTCTCAGAAAGGAAAGAAACGTGTAAAGATGAACAGTCGACGTTTCAGAAGTACTACAAGATCGAATTTGTTCAAATTCCAAGCTGGATTTATAGAAGATATGTTATGGACAATATCAGTAATGAATATGAAAGGCTTTCTCAGCATTTTCAAGATAGTACAAAAGTCCCCAGTGCTCGAATGTCACAACGTGAAGCCAGCTTCCCGAATAGGAGAAGTTTTTAAGAAGGCGGAAGCGACATAAGCACTCTTTCAACCTGCTGAGAATAAAGAAGTCATTTGTATTGCTTCGAGAACTTCGCTAGGAGCGAGATTAAAAAGTTTGCTCTCAAATAGCACATGAACCTCATAGTGACTTCCTACAGAAGAACACTAGAGAAGATGACCCACGAATCATTTTCAGATGTTTTCGACAGCCATGCCCGCCTGTCTTGATTTTAGATGCGACATGATAGTCATGTCGACATCCTCCATTATGATGTTCGTTATATTCTATTGTCTTGAAGAAAACGATTCAGCATATGGTCTTGCAGGATTCTAGCCGGACACCTAAAGAATCCACCTGCCTTTCAAAATACTAAGGACTTGATACTTGAATGGCCCGCACTCAATGGTTGTGTCGGCCTCGGCATAATCTCCATTTTTCGGAGATTTGCTGGCTAAGCCATTGTGGTTCTCTGGAATCGCGACATCATCCCGGCCAAAGTCTGCCTCAGGTCTTCACCACCACGGGCAGTCGCAACCTTTGTGGATCAGAGGGTGATTTGCCACCACTGGACTTTGATACCAGGGCGGCGGTGCATCCTGGTATTGGTTTACTCTTAGCTAGGCTCCCTGATGGAAACGCCGGACTCCTTCTCAGCTTGGGAGACCCTACCAGGAAATGAATTCCTCCGCTGTACATCGCAGTCCGACATCCAGGAACACCCCCTAGCTGCGATGAGGCGGTAAACTGTTTTGAAGCCTTTCAAAATGTAACGTTCCAAATCAGTATATGGTGAACGAAAACGCATTGCTGTGTAAAAATGATATCTGTAATATATGAGACGATGCACAATCGTTCAATCTGCTTCTGTCTGTCGTTTACCAGGTCTTTACTGGACACACCCTTAACGACTAACAGAGTGGCAGCCATACGACAATCCAACAATCGTGGTTTTGAAAAGGTGTTTGCATCAGAGGCCAAGGCTACAAAAGATCGCTTTGCCTCAATAGCGACAACGAGAGAGAAGTGATTGAAAGAATAAATGATATTGCTTTATTTCTTCTTCGTTCATCGACTTTAAAAATTCGTTTAACTCCGATGAGTCCGAAATACTCAAGGGAACTTTGGATTGTTCGTCAAACAGTACTAATTTGCTAAAATCATTTACGGTCATTCTTGAGTGAGTCACATTAAAAATTAAGTGGGATAGCATGAAAGCTTAATTAGATGTTTGACAGCACACCATCATCTCCTTTGCTGATAATATCATCTTGTAAAGCCACTCACGAGCCAGATAAAACGAATAGTGGTTGATTTCGGTGCACAGCAGAAGAAATTTCTCCGAATCCCAGGAACATGTGGACTTGAGTCGAAAAGTGAAGCCGGAAAGAGAAAGGAGAGCGAATGATTTGGGAAGCTTCTAGTAGCTTATAAAGTTTTTTTTCTGCAATAGAAAGTCGATCCTGGGAACTAGTACAAAATATATCAGCTTCAAATAGCTAAGAAGATATAGTAGGAGGAACAAAACACGACTCCTTGATCACATTTCTGACCCTAGGATTCTTGCGTTAATCTACGGCTCAGAAAGCTGGCCAATATGTAGAGTAGGTGAAAGTTCACCCATCCTTATCGATTCCGCTATCGCGATGTGATGCTAAGAATATTTCGTGTCAAGTGAAATCAGAGAGAATCCGGAATTTCGACCTAAACTAAAGATTAAAATCTGAGACGCGTCCGTATACTTCGAGATGTCCAAAATCAGGTGTGCTCTACTTATTGTACAGTATGTATTTATTGTTTTAGTTTCCAACACTAACCTCTTGTTAATCTCTAAATTGATAAACGAGAAGGGTTGATATGAGGAGTTCGACACATATACGATCGTAGGTACTGGTACCAAAGATTGGAAAAGAAGACGTGATTACCACGAATGAACTAGTCACCTCATTAAGTTTTATTTTCCATCCCTATTCGTTGGTTAAGATAATGTAGTAAACTATTGCTAGAACATGACAATGAGGTGAACATAAATCATGAATAATTATGCACTTAAAAGTGACTTATTAACTCACTTCATCTTTGGTTAACAATGGCCATTCGTGAATGAACGTCAAATCAGAGAAGACCAAATCGAACGATTAACTACTTTCTATTTCTTTCTTTTCAAGTATTGAAGAAGGTTATTTTCTGGTCAAAATAGCAAAATCAGCAAAATATTTTAAAGCTTACGGGAACTAAAAATTCACTGGGTCTAAACTGTACGGGAGTGTAAACTAACTGTAAAAGTTAACTAAACAGTTGAAAAAAAAACTGAAACAGTTGTTGATAAAGTCGAATAGTTTAGGTGGACTGTGAGGATTCTGTAGTTGGTTTAACGTTTAAAACGAAGAAACCGTTTTCTGGAAGAGTTTACGTACACGGTATGGCTGGTGATGAGAAATGTAGCAGGGCTTTCGTTGACAATCGTAATCAAAGCAGGTGAACGCGACGAAAGTTTTCATTTAAAGTGAAAGAAAAGAAGGAATGAAGAAATGCATGAAGACGTGAAAGAAGAGGCGACAGAGATTGTCGGCCAGTCTTCTTCTAAAAAAAAGTGCGAGGAGAACATGTTTATGAATCTTCGGAGTTTCTTATTAGCAATTTAGGCTCTCGTTAAGCTTTAAAAATGGTGATTGCACTATGCAACGACAGCGCCTCTCAGGAAAGATCCAGGTGAACACGCTTTCATTAGTACTTCATATAACCCAGAACTTACCTTTAAAGACATTTTCTGATTTACTTGAGTTAACCGCCCTGAAGTACTACATTTGAAACCATCTTACAAGAGCTGGTTTTATTCACACATATTTTCACCGTTGTTGGGAAAGCTCGATAAAACCGCAAGAAGAAAATTTTATTCAAACCAAGCTGTTAAACAACCCCTGTAAGCTCGTGTTATGGTGTTTCAACGTAATTAAAAATTCTATGCTGGAAATTCGTTATATAATGTCTAAAAATTTAGGGTGGTTAACGGCTTAACTTTTCCCGGATTGAAAAATACGAACAAAACCCTTCAAAACATAGTTGTTATTTTCTTTACTGCAATGACAGTTTTGTTGTGAAAAAGATAAGATTTTCGAAGGTTATTTGATACTTCACTAGGGTTTGTTGTCGTCGTTGATAGTGGTTGTGTCGTTCCATGGTACATTTGTCACTAAAGCCGATCGAGCCTACAAATGTATTTGCTTTTTCAGAAGCCATAAAACTCTAACAAACTCAATCGGTGCGTGAGCCTTTCAAGATTTTCCTTTCTCTTTTTTGTTTTTGTAAATTTGCAAATAAATAAAGTTTTGTAATAATATGAAGTCCATCCTTTTAAATTTACCGATTTTTGTTGGATGCGCGTTAACTACTATCATCCTAATGGTTCTACACAATATTTTCCAGAAATGTCACCTATTGGAACGACGGAGTTACTGAACACTCTACCTACCCCAACATGCACATACTCAATCCATACTGAATCCCCTGATGGTCCCATTTTGATGTAAGGAAATTTGTGCATTTTGGTGCTTATTAAATATGAGCTAATAGGAGCAAAACAAATCAGAAAGGCAAAGTAAGAGGCTCAGTGGTGTAGTGGGTCAGGAGTAATCCTCCGGAAATGGTAATCACGGGTTCGAATCTGTCCTGTCATCCAAGCTTCGCAATTACCTCATCATTATTCCTCTTTTTAGTTACCATCTTCTTGTTCGCTTCTAGGCTAGGAACAGTTGGTGAAAAGATCTATCATGTTTGGCAGTGTGATGCTAGCGTCACGGATTTCCTTGTTCACAGCTGCACCGTTGGTGATGGGCGCGGTGAAAAAGTTGATCTCGTAAGATCTTCTTGAAGTGCTCTTTTTTATTTGCTTATTTCCATAATGGTTTTTACGCTGTTTGTTGTCCTGTAGCTTAAGAAGTACGTTTCAAGTATTTTAGATTGACATCGACGGATGTGCTATCGATCCTGCCATTCAACCAGACGTATCCTATGCGGATCGGAACAGAGTTGGCCCTGCTCATCTCTATTTCATTTGCTACGCGATATATTCCATTGATGTGAACCAAATAAAACTGTTCATAAAAGCAGAAAAAAATTTCAATGATTTGTGAAATTCATTGAGCTCTTAGATTTAAAGTTTTCATTTATTCGAAATCATGTTAACGGTATCTGTGGAAAATAATATTTACCATAGTTAAGGCTGTTGTGGAGGTGTTCGGCTACAAATTCAGTGACGCTACTGTTCTTAATTACGAGTGTGTTCTGAAAGTGTGCCGATCGCCTATGGAATGCGAGAATCTTATTCCCCCGAAATGTGACCGGAACAAAACCGAAAATCTCCTTTCCAGTGATAGACTGAGAAAAATACGAGCGATTGGTAAATGTTTCACTTTTCATAATCTTTGTAGTTAACGGAACACTGAAATTTACAGCTGAAGAGGCACTTCGTAGACCGGGGATGGTTGAAGTGGCCGCCACGTTAACTATGGAGGAGCGCATGAATATGAACACAGTGACGTCGGGAGGTAATATTCCAGCTCTGGAGCTTAAACAGGTGAGCAGGTTAAAAAATGAGAAAATCTTTTGTTTTACTTTAACATTTGGTTCGTTTTTCAGCATAAGGCGAGAACGTCTGCGTTTTCTCAAAACATTTGTATTCCCACCCTAGGAATTTTGCTCACTGCCACTTTACTAGCGTTTACAATCGTTGCATCGATGTTTCTAATATTTTATGTAGCACGTTATCATACATATGTGGTAAATCCGAAGCAGTTCATCCTTTAATAACACTACTTTTGATAGATATGGCTCTCTGTTCGTATTGGGTTCAATAAAATTTTCAGTACTTTCTCCACAATCGTGTTATGCCACGAAATTAGCAGTGACAATCCACAAGGCAACGCCTTTCCTTTTCCATTTTCTGATGATTTCTACTCAATAAATATGGCTCTACCATACGATGATTTCAGAAATAATGAGAGATTTTCTAACAGCATATTTCCTCATACATTAATTAAGCTTTTTGACCCTCCGCAACTGTTTATCTTTCAAAAGCCGTTGAATTCAAATACTCACGCGTCAAGCTGCTACCACAACAGTTTGTGAGATTTCGACTTTGACGATTTTGATACTACTTTTATAGACGCAGGAAGTGAGTACTAAGAGAACCTGAAAAATCACTAATTAGAGTGGCTCACGAAAAAACAAAATATGGCTCTATCTTATTTCTATTACTATTGGAGCAACTGATAGATTGTAGCGGTAATTCGCTGCTTTCTTGAATAAGCAAACGCGAGGTTAATATTACAGAATTTATTAGCATACAATAGCCGACATTTCGGCGGTTTCGCCTTCTCACCTAAACACTTCCATAAACATAGCAGATAACACTTGACAAATAAATTTCTATTCGCATTTAAGAAAGGAACAGCTTTATTTAAACACCCACTGTTTGTTCGTTGTAAGTGTTCCAATTAGTCGGTGGATAGTAGCTGCACAGAATAATACATGGGCGAGGAATGTGCTTGGGTTATCACTGATTCAGCCTAAGGTACGGCACGTGGTTACAAGACACATCTCCTTGCAGACTATTTTTGGATTTTCTCAACTAATCCAAAACGCTTCAACAGTTTTACCCGATCAATACTTAGGCTAACAAAATGCCGGTCCTGGGTAATGAAGCGATTATTCAGGAAAGAAATACAACAGTAAAACGAAAAACTGCGGTTGTTCATTTGAAACTGCTGCCTCTTATGGAAGTGATGAGGTGCTCCAAAAAGACATGCCATTCTCAAACAGTGTCACGAATGATCTGGAAAAATTTTGCTTTTAAAACAAGTACTCTGCAGTAAATGACAATGAATAGTTTACTTTCCTACATTACGTAGATATTTATGCAAAAATGGCAATTCTTTTATCGCACTAAAGAGGCACTCACGACACCATCAATTTTGAGGCTTACTTGATACTTGATAATTCGATGCCTCGTCCTCACTGATTGTGTGGGCTTCGGCATAATCTCCATTCTTCGAAAATTTGCTGGTTAAGCCACTGTGGTTTCCTGGAATCCCAAGGTAAGCCAGGCCAAAGTTTGCCCCAGGTCTTCACCATTACAGGCAGTGGCAGTCTTTGTGGATCAGAGATTTGAGTCTTTGATACCAGGACGGTGGTGAATCATGGTATTGGCTTACTCTTAGCTAGGCTTTCTGACAAAAATGCCTGACTCCTTCTCAGTTTGGGAGAGCCTGCCAGAGGATGAATCTCACGCTGTACATCGCAGTCCGACACCCAGGAAAACCTCCTAGATACGATGAGACGGTAAGACGTTGCAAGCAATGGTAAGACTTACGACAAAATATTACTAAGATTTTGCGTATAGTATGTGGAAGTTAAAAAGAAACGGATATATATAAATTTGTAGGAGAAATAGCCAGTTTAGCAGGACAACTCTGAAATGCAATAACTGTAACCAGACAAAAGCTTTTAAAATTTTTTAAAATTGCTTATCCGAGATGAGACTTTCATACAAATTCCATTGGGCCAACGTTTCGACGTCTTCATCGTCTTCAGAGCCGATGACCTGCTTGGATAGTCCACAGCCATTCGTTTTCTTCATGTGGTTTCGTGGTTTCGTGGTTTCTTCGTTAACGTACCGATTCAAATCCTCTTTAGAGGAGCATCGCTAAAATGAGGCAACCTCATCCGGCAGCGCTCTCTTTTACAGGACGGTTGTTGACCAATTGTCAACTAATAATGGTTCTTTTATTCTAATTTGTTACAGCAGTCATTCTAGAACCGAACGCCACTCTTTTTCCGTTTTTTTACTACTTTATACTTTTTTTAATCCTTACTAAATCTTGCATAGTTCGTCATAAGGCGCTTGTGGCAGTGGTCGGAGGCGCCCCGCAATACACTTGGGATCGATTCCAGTGCCCCTGGTCAACCAAGCATTTCATCCCCACCCGGTAAGCAAGTTGGCACCTGACTTATCTGGGAGGATAGCAACACTGGCTCGATACATCGATAGGCCACCGCGAGTTATTGCGAGTTATATATGCATTCAATCATCTCCAAACGATGTTTGATGAAGTCGAATGCATGGCACATCTTTAAGCGATTGATCAACGCCGAAAGCTTTATGCTTTTCATGTCCACAATCCATCCTGCAGCGTTGATATTAGAATAGCTGCTACAATAGAATAGAATAAAAAATCATTATCAGTCAACAATCAGTCAATATCAGTCAATCCTCCTGTGTAAAAGAGCGCTGGTAGGTGATGGTAGTCTATTTGAGCGGGTATTCCACTGACCACCGCCTCCTTAGTGCAAGATTCCATTAATCGCAGAAGGGAGAAAAGTCGCTAAATTCAAAAAATAAGGCCCTAAAACCAGTACAAATTGGGATTTATTCAATACATTAGTCCGCTGTTGGCAAGATGCCGTTTTCGATAAAATCGACGAAGAATACTACCGGTTCATTCAACATCTTCATGTTAGCGCTCTGAAAGCTGAGAGTTCGAAAGTCACTAAGAGACGTCTGATTCAAAAACTCTCGAGGTGATAAGCTAGCGTGGAATCACACTTTCTGCAGAACCGCGAACTAACGTCCGAACTTGCAAAACAGTGCAGACAGGCGATAAAAGATGATCTTAAACAGAGAAGAGCAGCAGCTGAAGGGGTCGAAGCTGAAGAGGCTGGGAAAAGCATTCGCAAAGCCAACCGAAGCTTTCTCAATTACAGTACCAAGATGATTGCACTCCGATGCCCAGACGGTACAGTTACAGCGTCTAGAAAGGCAATGGCGAAAATCGTTCACGAATACTACTCAGGCTTCTTCGATAGCCACGTCCACTTTTCGTCATATGAAATAAAGTGGATGGATATGTTGTACCACCCGTTCTCCCTTCCTAAATTCGACATGCCATTTGGTTCGTGAAAAATCGAGCAGTATCAGATCTGGACAGGATAAGATCTGAACACTTGAAGAACTGTTCACCAGTCCTAGTAAACAGTCCTCTGCTAGTTGCTAATCTTTGTTGTTATTAGGGTGATGTCATCAGCAAACTGAAGATAGTATAATTGCCGACCATCGATTTCTACTCTCATATTATCCCATTCCAATATTGGCACGACGTTTTGGAGGGTGGAGGTAAATAATTTTGGCGAGATGGTATTCCCTTGCCTAACTCCTCTTTTGACGTCGATGTTAATATCATTGGAGAATGGAAAATATCTTTGTTGTGAAATTTTTCTACAGCTCACGTAGAATCTTTATGTAATGAGTAGGGACTCCTTGACTATCAAGGGCTTCCATATCTGCTTCTACCTCAATTGAATCAGTGGCCTTCTGTAAATCGATGAAAGTGAGATCGAGGGGTCTTTTATACTTTTGCGATATGTGTCGTTTTCTTGTTCAGCAATCGCGAGGTTTTTAAACAGCATACATTTACTTCCATAGAAAAACACAACACAATACAACACTAGCTGACGTTTCGGCAGTATCGCCTTCCTCAGAGCTCGGAAGGGTATACTGATATACAATCTACTAGGCCAAACGCTTCAATAACACTTACACAAAGACGAAAGACTCTTTGGTAATTACACGATCAACAGCTTCTCGAAAAACACACCGCTTTTTCGTGACTTCCAACGGGGAAGTTTAGAACAGCTGATTATAGTCGCATGTGGTTGACAACTGCACCATCCCACATCAAAAATCGATGCGAACATACGGGATCAGGTCGCGTATGACCTCCGGGCATTCATCCCAGCTATTCATTGTAGGGTTTTTGGCAATTATCCAAAAAGCCTCAAGGAGTTTTCGCGCTAGTGTTTTGGACTCCTGTGCAAGGATATTGACTTTTACTTCAAAATCGTCTCCGCTATGCTTTTGTATCCTATGCGTGCCTAGTGGGGTGCTTCGTTTTAGTTTTCGTTTGCCATTTAGGTGTTTTTTTATACGGATACACAAAGGTCTGCCCGTTTCGCCAATACATTCATCTCCGCAATTATTACACGAGATCAGGTATATCGTACCTGAACTCATGCAATCACCGTCCCTGCCGTAAGGGCAAATTACGCAATTTGTTGTTTCACACAGACGGTCATACAGGCGGTTGCGAACTAATTGGCGACGTAGAGTAGCCGGTGGTATTTCAATTATCGCTACCGATTCCTCTAGTCTTGCCCTTCTTAAGCATCGTTTTACAGCTGCGCTTACTTCATCGCTTATAAAAGGCAACATAAACGGGATTTTCTTTTGGTCAAGTGTTTCGCGTGGGCGCGTCGTTCTCCTTGTAAACTTATCTCGTGGGGTTACTATTTCGTAGCCATTGGAGATGGCTATTTGCCGAGCCAAGTCGCACGATTCTTCCTTTAGTTCCCTGGTTGTGCACACAGAGGTGGCTGTTCGAAACATGTTTCTCACAATCGCCCTCTTTGTGTGTGAAGGGTGGGAAGAAAGGAAATAAACAAGGATGTTCTTGTTACTTGGCTTTCGATACCACTTTGTCAGGTAACCGCTACTTGATAGGTTTATTTGGACGTCCAAAAACGGAAGCCAGTTTTCTCTCGGTTTCTCCCAGGTGAACTTTATGTACTCGGACTNTATAAAAGGCAACATAAACGGGATTTTCTTTTGGTCAAGTGTTTCGCGTGGGCGCGTCGTTCTCCTTGTAAACTTATCTCGTGGGGTTACTATTTCGTAGCCATTGGAGATGGCTATTTGCCGAGCCAAGTCGCACGATTCTTCCTTTAGTTCCCTGGTTGTGCACACAGAGGTGGCTGTTCGAAACATGTTTCTCACAATCGCCCTCTTTGTGTGTGAAGGGTGGGAAGAAAGGAAATAAACAAGGATGTTCTTGTTACTTGGCTTTCGATACCACTTTGTCAGGTAACCGCTACTTGATAGGTTTATTTGGACGTCCAAAAACGGAAGCCAGTTTTCTCTCGGTTTCCCCTGGGTGAACTTTATGTACTCGGACTGCTCGTTCAATAATTCAAAGCATTTGTCCATCTCCTCCTGCGTAGAGAGGACGACAAAACAATCATCTACACATCTGCAGTAGAGTAGTGGCCGGAGATCGAGAACAGGGGCTTCTATCTTAGACAGAAACACAATGGCCAGGCTTGGTGCCAATCGCTGTCCCATTGCCAACCCCCTTATTTGCGCGAAATATTTCCCAAACCATCTGAAAATCGAGCAGTTTAGGCATTCCTTTAAGAGAGCCATTAGCTGCTGGATGGACAAGCCATGCATATTTATTCTTCCTTCATGTTCAACAAGAAGTTCGAAGATGGCTTGCATTGCGGAGTCATTCGACACGTTGGTTTACTTTTGCGATACTTCAATAAGCATTGTTATTGTGTAGATGTGTTCTATCGTACTAAATCCTTTTCAAAACTCTGCTTGCTCACATGGCTCTCCTTCTTCCAGTGTTCTGTCAATCCTGTTTACGATGACTTGAGTGAAAAGTTTGTAGACTACATGGAGCAAGCAGATTGGATGACATTTGCCGATATCGTTGAGGTCAACCTTCTCGAAAAATAACACGGTCTTGCTGGTCTTCCACTGAGTAGCGACCTTGCATTCAGACAGGTAACGTGTGAAGAGCCGAGCCAATGTGTTTATAAGGACTGGCGGAAAGATCTTCTGGTGTTCAGTTCTTATCCTACCCGAACATGGTGCTGTTCGATTTCTCACCGGCGAAACGGTATGTCGGATTTCGGAAGGAAGAACTGGTGATACCAGATATCTACTGATTCGTTTCGATCTGATAACTGTGGCTCATATCAAAGAAGGTAACGTTCATGTGTACAGCGGACGCTCAATTCAATTGTTTACAGGTCATTGCTGATAGCATCACTGTTACATGTGTCGTTTGGGAATGTTGCCTTTTCTCGAAGTTAATGAAGTCTTTATCCACGTAATTCTTGATTTTCCCTCAGTGGTTCCCAATTGAAATCGTTTCATGTGACATCACAGCTTCGTTAAAATCAATTACCATTCCTTTCACTCAGTATC
The DNA here is from genome assembly GCA_900624975.1 of Angiostrongylus costaricensis. Classification (NCBI taxonomy): domain Eukaryota; kingdom Metazoa; phylum Nematoda; class Chromadorea; order Rhabditida; family Metastrongylidae; genus Angiostrongylus; species Angiostrongylus costaricensis. Next base: position 98,489 of record UYYA01004006.1, on the reverse strand, counting down.
GTTATAACCTCTGTAATGTTTCTAATAGTCAAGTAACAATAATTTCTGTCTGGTTGAATTAATTCTTTCAAAGCTAGAAAACTATGTTTTATTTCATAAGTTCAAATTTAGAAGCAGCGATCACGATTTACATGTCATCAGATCATTACCTATAGGAGGGCTCCCGAATGAAAAGTGAGAAGAAGGTTCGAGAGATTTAGTGCTAAAGAAATGAGTTTTCACAAAGAGAAGAACCAACGCGCATCGGTAATTAAGGAACACGGTCTGAAGGCGGCAATCGAATCAAGCCCTATAGAGGCTGCCTAAAAGCTTGCAATAGAACTCATGTTAACACTTTAACATTAAGCGACATCTCTAACCATTTCTCTTCGCGTGCTTCTTCATTGTTTACAATGCATGCATGCTCCCGTTGATTGATACTGTGGAACACAGCCACAGGAATTCTGAGATACAAGCAAAACTCAGAACCTCAGATGGGCTTCGAACCAGAGATTACCCTCACCGGAGCTTGCGTGCTGTCCACCATACCAACAGAAGCCCTCGCTTTACTTTCCATTGTTGTTTGGAGGTCATTGCTCATTGCGCCGATATAGTAAAATTCTGGCTAAGAGAAAGACAAACCGAGTGGCTCGGTTAGTGTGGTGGGTGGCACATGAGTACCCTTAAAGGGTAATCACAGGTTCGAAGGCCAGTTGAGGCTCCAAATTTTGTCCATACCTCAGCATCATAGGCATTCAATAAAAGTTAAGACATTTCATTGAGCTATTTTAAATCCTTGTTGCGACAAAGCCTTTCACAGCATTGCGTTCATTGAAACCTCGATGACTTGAATTGAGTGTCCGCTGTACATATGAATGTTATTTTCTTTGATATAAGGCACAATCATCAGATCGAAACGAATCAATAGGATTGTGGCGCCGAACGAATGGCGTGGGCCTAGCAATGCTCCAGGAGATATAAACGAGGAATATTTCACTAACCAAACCTCACTCTTTCCTTGTTTACGTGCGCCACTCTGTAACACTTTCCCTTAAATTCTGAGCAACTCTGAGCCTTTCTACCTTTTTCTCTAGACGTAACTATGCTTGACTGGATTTTATACCTTTCTGCAGGTTTTGCATAAAATTAGTACTATCCGTCCTTGGAGAGATGCTAATGAATCTATAGAAAAATCAAATGAGGTTCTGTTTATTTGTGGTAGAATGATATCCTCATAAATGCCTTCACAGTTCATGGTCTCACATGTGTTTTTCAAAGTGTGATTAAGACAGGAAAAGGAAAGGAATAAAAGCTTTGTGTCCTTAAACATTAAGCGTCATTCAATGTATATTCCATTTGACACCATCATTAGCGACAAACGTCACATGTTAAAATCATAGATAACATATTATACATAAAGATGCTTCCTGGATCTAGGAGTGGAGAGTGGTCGGTATGATAACGAAGAATGGAGGTGTGAAACAAAGAGATTTTGAAGCAAAACACTTAGGGAAAAGATGTTGCAACAAACCCAGTCAAATAACCAAAACTGATTCTGCTTCAATCAAAAAGACGTAGAAGATTAAAGATTTTAATCGGAGGCTTGCTGCATTGCGTCTCTTTTGTTATTCTAGTTCTTGTTGCATTGAATACTCGATCTTCCGAGGTAAGTATAGCATCACGAGCACCTGGCCATTTATGAGGACCCTGAATACACTTCGAATTACTTTGCGGTCTTCAAAATCAGTGCATTGAAGTATCAGGCTTCTAGATTTTAATTCTACCTGCAGTCTGTATTGATAGGGAACAAGACCATGAAATAAGAGAGCCTTTGCAAGTAACGGGTCGCATAAAGAACGTCTTAACACAGAAGGCCGACATCCGAGAAGTTTAGCCAGCTCATCCATTATTTCGACATAGTAAACCTAAAGGTGAAAACCAATCTATTTGTTCACTATAACAGAAGACGGAAAATATGCCAATTATGCAAACTTTTGGCAGTGAGTAATAACTTTTTAAAAAACAACATGCTAGGGAGTATATAGATATAAGAATAGCTACTAGAAGTATTACATGGTTTCGTAAGCTGGAAACAAGCAGCCTATCATCGACATCATCTTGAAGCAAATAAAGCTTTCAAAATTGCGTCGAAGCATAATTCTAACACAACCACTGATCAGAATAGCATCGGTTGGCCGTACAGGGCCGATGTTTCATCGTACGTCACAGTGCTGTCAAGAAATTCTTCGTTTGCCTTAAATAAAAGAAGCTCAGAACAGGCTTCGCGAAGCAGCCATTGCCTTAACTGATGTAAAGAATCCGTTTAGCAATTTTTTATGCTTTTTAAATGTCTTCCTAGTGATGGGTGTTGAGTGGTGAATGTTGGAGGTTCCACATTCCCTAAAGTAGGCTAATGGGGAGGCAACTTTGATCATCGGCTTCAGATAGTCATCGCTAATTGCTAATGAGTGCCCCGACATTCTATGTCATGACGACTCATATCTCGTCTTCAAAATCTTAACAGCGACCTTTGCATTGTGTGTTCGGAAACTTTTCGTTTTGTTGCTTTATATTTAAACTTGCACCTATGAGGCCAAGCAATGCTATTTTCGTAGATTGGAAGTAGCAATTAAATCGTATTAAACTCATTACAAATTAAGTTTCAGACCAAGTATAACATGGCACATTGTTGATTAAGAAATATGATTTAAACACAATGTGTATCAGTAATATAAGCAAGAAATAAAAGGATAAAGGATAAAGCTGTCATCGTTGATCAATTCCTGAGAGATGCGCCATGTATTCGACTTCATTAAGCATCGTTTGGAGGTGACTAAATGCATATCTGGTCTTTGCAACGGCTCGAGGTGGCCTGCCGATATATCCAGTCAGCGCTGCTATCCTCCCAGATAAGTTTGGCACCATTTTGCCGACCCTGAAGGGGGAATTTTGCAGGAGCAAAGCTTGTGGAGTATGGCTGCTGCGATCGATTCCACTTGTGTGTTGCAGAGCGCCTCCGACCACTGAGACTCTCCCGAGGCAAGAAATAATCGTTACAAAATCTCTCTGTAGATTTCGTAATGACAAAGTCCGCCTCTATTTTTGCACAAACCTAAGAGAACGTGAAAACACGGAGCTTTTCAATACATCAGCTTCTTTGGGAGTGTTCAAGGCTGCAATTTTGTAAATTCTGCTGATTAGTCGCATTTTTTCTGCTCACCTGAATAGTGTGCCTTCGACTTGCAGTGAATTCTTTTGACAGTGTTTTGTGCTTCAACTTTATATCGAGTTCCATTTTCTTCTTGGACGGTAGAGTGATTTTTCCCTGAAAAACAGCTCAAAGAGAGATTTCACTGCGCAATGTGATGTGTTTCGTCTGCTGATCAGCTACATGAACAGACTGAAACATAAAATTAGAAGAACACGTTTCTAACTAACGTTGAGAGCCGCAATGAAAACCCTTGTCTGCATCTCCGAAATCGGCATGATGGATCCAGTAGGTTGAACTAACCCGATGACAGCTAGGGAATTCTGAAAAACAGGAGATGTAAAATAAATCAACTCGAGACCTGCGATTGTCACTGTCAATCTTTAAACCTTTGTTTGAGCCCTCACAATTCCTCCTTAAGGAGGCTCGTGCATTAAGGTTATTAGCAGCACGAGGGTGTCAAAGCATCTACGCTTATATAAAAGTCACTATCCTTGCACAGGATGTCAAAACCCCAACGTGTAAAGTTCTTGAGGTTTTTTTGGACACATGCCAAAAATCCTAATATGGACAGCAAGGAGGGATGCCTAGAGATCACACGTAATCTATCTCCGTGTCCTAGAATAAACTTTTGATGTGGGGTGGCGCAGCCATCAACCATATGCGTCTCCAAGAGTCTGTTCTTCCTCGGTGTAAAGTACGCACAAAACAGTGGGTCTTTCGAGAAGCTGTTGATCATGCCATCATTATCGTTCAAATTTTCAACCTTCTGTTTCTATCATCGAACGTTTTGACATAATAAATTTCGTATGGCTATACTGCCGAAACGTCGGCTTTAACATAATAAAGAATAAAGGATAAAATAACACCTCCTACTTGCTCAACAAGAATGTAGAGAAGTTTTCGACGAATGCCAAAGTTAACAGAAGGTCGATAGTTGGATTTACTATCATTCTGTTTCTTTGACTCTGACTGCTTAGCTTACTAAATAGAAGTATTGTCTTCTTCTTGAAGGAATCCTAGTTGCAAGACTATAAACCATTTTCCGACCACCATGAAACAGCGACCTCTTGTGTTTACAGGCCGACAATAGGTAATAGAAGGTATACCTGGTTTCCAGGAAAAATCACGTTCAGGCGGCATTCAATTGGTGGAAAAGTCCACTGATTCTGGAGCCATAGCCCAACCACAAATAAATGCTACCACATCTATGGAGATTAATCGAAAGGCAGTCAAAATTGTGAGGCAATGCGGAAGCTCGCACGACATGCGAGGCCACGTATGTACCTACGTGGCTAGTGATTCCTGTTCTTTACAACAGACATTTGAACGGCTTTAAAATAGTGAGAGAATTTATAATCCAAACATTGTATAGCGTTTGTGTAAGCAGTTAGTGAATAACTTCTGATGAGACTGTTATAATATTTTAGAGTGCCTTTTTGTGCGGCATAAGGAAGCTGTTCACTCTTATATACTTTTGCGAATCCGAAAAACTTTTTGTGTCATAACCTTGCAAGGTTTGACTTCTTACTAAGTGAAGCTTATTCGAATGTTTTACGAAAACCAAATGAGAGTAACTTGATATTTTTTGGTTGAGCCTGCAATCTTATCTCTGCGAGAGCTTTTAAATTAGAGTTTTAAATGAAAGTTTCACCTTGGGAGACAATTGTGGCGGGAACATATATTTGTATAAGTCGACATGATTTTCTTTAACTGGGATCAGCTGACCATTTTCGATGAGAGGAAAGCCGAAAGAATAACCAGTGGCAAAAATCACCTGTTAAAGTAGTTATCATGTCATTTAGATACTGGAGCACAAAAACCACTTACCGTGTCAACTTTGGGTACTTCGGTACAATCTTCAAAAATAACACCTTCACTAGTAAATGATCCAATATTTGGCTTGATCTAAATAGTATTGAAAAAGCTTGGGATCATATGGGTTCTTTAATAAGCGATAAAGCTTTCGACAATTGCCCGAATTTTGCATAAACTCACTACTACAGTACCGGAGATTATACGATTTGGCAACTCATCATTGATGGTTACGTGGGCGGAAAGTACGCGATGCTCAGGCTTTAAACCGAATCGTCCGTGATCAAATCTGTAGCGCTGATTAGAAACAACAAGCAGATTCTAGGCTCTAGTTTTTAAATGATGTTTTTGAAAATGTGGAATACGTTAACAAATTTAAACACATGCACTGTTTAACGAGCTGATAGATATACCTGAGATCCAAAACGTTTCACGCCAATCTTTTTACTTTTAAAATCACTCATGTATTTTTATAGTTGTTGTAAAAAAAAAAGCAACACAACCCATCCGACTTAGCTTATTTCCTTATATATCCGTTTTTAAGTTAATAAGCAGTAAGAGAGTAAGAAGTTCTATTCGAATCTCTCAAAATGTGCAGCAGAGCGTCTACTCCAGTGGTTAGATATTATGCTTGACAAGACACACGGAGTCACAATGATGCTGATATACTTGTAAAACTCCAAACTGCCAGTATATATGATATGGATCGAACGCGTTATTGCTCTTTCTGGGGGCTAACTTGTTCCTCACCACATCATACGCGTCCGTTTTGCCTCTTAGCCGTGTTTTAGTCTATAAGTGCAGCCAACAATCACCTGTTAGCGGGATTGATCTGGGGATCACAAACCATTGCCGAACCCAGTTAAGCTGAAGCCGTAGTATAAAACACAATGCAGTACTTTTTATTTACTGCCTATTCTTTTTTCATGGACCCTGCATAGAGTAATAGCGTGCTCGATCTCTACCGAAGACACCTACGGTCCGAAGTTTTGCAGATATCCCAGCATCATTGCAGTTACATTTCACATTATATCTGTTGTAAAGAAAGAATAGGCATTAAATGAGAAGTACTACACACTGGATCGGTCCTCCTTTCCATCTCATGTTTCTGATGATCCACTGAGTCTCCCATCGCCCAAAGTTCAGCATAGTGGTAGCAGTGTTCCCAATGAGGATTAACACCATTTATACATCACTAGGCCGCAAGTTCTGTAGGCCAGATATGCATTCATCCATCTACAGAGATTCATAAATGCGTGGAACCCAATTCTGGAAAGCCGGGCTGTTTATCTTTCATTCCTTATCCGTTTAGACATATATATATATATATATATATATATATATATATTAACTCGCTATTTATTCGATATATTCCTTGCACTACGCAGGTTTCTAATTTTTTTTTTACTCAACCTCAGCAGATTAGATAAGTATAACCATTTCCAAGTTTCGCGTGCCACTTTTTGTGTAGTTCCTTAATAGTTCCCAGGATCAACTTTCTATTAACCTCGGCATAGGAATATGAATGCGTCGTTTTCTTGCTTAGCAACCGCGAGATTGCTGAACCGCATACATTTACTTCCATAGAAGAACACAATGCAATACAACAGTAGCTCACGTTTCGGCAGTATCGCCTTGTTCAGAAGATGGAAGGCTTTACTGATATACAATCTACTAGGCCAAACGCTTCAATAACACTTACAAAAAGACGAAAAACTCTATGGCAATTACATGATCAAAATCCATCACTTCTTTTTACGTGACTTCCAATGAGAAAGATTAGAACAGCTGATTATAATCACATATGGATGACGACTGCACCATCCCACATCAGAAATTCATGCGAACATACGGGGTCAAGTTGCGTATGACCTCTGGGCATTCATCCCTGCTATTCATTATAGGGTTTTTAGCATTTATCCAAAAAGGCTCAAGAAGTTTTCACGTTGGTGTTTTGGACTCCTGTGCAAGGATATTGACTTTTACTTCAAAATCGTCTCCGCTATGCTTTTGTATCCTATGCGTGCCTAGTGGGGTGCTTCGTCTTAGTTTTCGTTTGCCATCTAGGTGTTCTTTTATACGGATACACAAAGGTCTGCCCGTTTCGCCAATATATTTATCTCCGCAATCATTACAAGAGATCAGGTACATCGTACCTGAACTCATGCAATCACCGTCCCTGCCGTAAGGGCAAATTACGCAATTTGTTGTTTCACACAGACGGTCATGCAGGCGGTTGCGAACTAATTGGCGACGTAGAGTAGTCGGTGGTATTTCAACTATCGCTACCGATTCCTCTAGACCTGCCCTTCTTAAGCATCGTTTCATAGCTGCGCTTACTTCATCGCTTATAAAAGGCAACATAAACGGAATTTTCTTTTGGCCAAGTGTTTCGCTTGGGCGCGTCGCTCTCCTTCTAAACTTATCTCTTAGGGTTACTATTTCGTAGCCAATTGAGATGGCTATCTGCCGATCCAAGTCGCTCGACTCTTCTTTTAGTTCCATGGTAGTGAACACAGAGGTGGCTGTTCGAAACATGTTTTTCACAAGCGCCCTCTTTGTGTGTGAAAGGTAGAAAAAGAGGAAATGAACCAGGATGTTCTCGTTACTTGGCTTTCGGTACCACTTTGTCATGTAACCGTTACCTGATAAGTTGATTTAAACGTTAAGAAATGGAAGCCCAGGTTAATTTAATACACTCAGACTGCTCATTCAATAATTCAAAGCATTTGTCCATTTCCCACTGAGTAGAGAAGTTGACAAAACAATCATCTATATATCTGCACTCGAGTAGCGGCCGGAGATCGATAACCGGGGCTTCAATTTAAACACGGACGCAATGGCGAGAGTTGGTACTAACCGCTGTTTTAGGTACTCTTTTAAGAGAGCCATAACCTGCTGAATAGGCAAGCCGTGCATGTGTATTCCTCCTTCATGTTTAACAAGAAGTTCGTGGATAGCTTGCATTGCGGCATCATTCGATACGTTAATGTAGAGCGAGGAAACATCGAGAGACTCCATCACGCACGCGTTGCTAGGAGAGGCGTTACGTAGACGTTCTAGGAACATTTGGCTGTTCGTGAGGTGAGCTGGAACATGGCTAAGCAGTTGGGCAAGTATTCGGCGTAGAAACCATGTTATTCTATCGGTTCGCCCTTCTACACAGTTGATAATGGGTCTAAACTTATAGGAGAGTGGAGTGGTAGACGAGAGATCATCAGCTGACACTAACTTATGTGTTTTAATAAGCGGCATATATAGCGGCATATAAAGCGGCACATGTTTATCGATCTATTTTTAAATGCGAAACAACGGATGGTTTTAAGCCCACCGCCTTTGCTCTTGTGACCCATTCATTGTTAAGTTTTCGGTATTCACTTTTACATGACTTTTCAGAAGATGGCCGATAAAGGGTAACATCACTAAGATGTTCCCCCGTTATCATAACTTCTAACTGGCGAGGAATAACTACGAACTCTCCCACTTATCACTAACAGACAATTTTATTTTTTTCGAGCTTATTAATTCTCTAATTTCTCGCATGCCACATTTTTGCGCAGTTGTGAGGTTAGACATATACTTTCTATCGCAGTACTGGGAAAGGGTTTTGAGTACATCGTCTATAAACATGCGAACAACCATCTCTGTGTGCACTACCAGGAAAATAAAGGAAGAGTCGCGCGACTTGGCTCGGCAAATAGCCATCTCCAATGGCTACGAAATAGTAACTCCACGAGATAAGTTTACAAGGAGAACGACGCGCCTACGCGAAACACTTGGCCAAAAGAAAATTCCGTTTATGTTGCCTTTTATAAGCGATGAAGTAAGCGTAGGTATAAAAAGATGCTTAATAAGGGGAGGTCTAAAAGAATTGGTAGCGATAGTTGAAACACCACCGGCTACTCTACGTCGTCAATTAGTTCGTAACCGCATGTATAACCGTCTATGTGAAACAACAAATTGTGTAACTTGCCATTACGGTAGGGACGGTGATTGCATGAGTTCAAGTGCGATATACCTGATCTCTTGTAAAGATTGCGGAGATGAATATATTGGCTATACTGGCAGACCGTTGTGTATCCGTATAAAAGAACACGAAAAGCAACTGGATTGGAAACGAAAAGTAAGACAATAAGTACTCCACTAGGCACACATAGGATACAAAAGCATAGCAGAGACGATTTTGAAGTTAAAGTGAATATCCCCGCACAGGAGACTGAGATACCAACGTGCTAACTTCTTGAGGCTTTTTGGATAAATGCCAAAAACCCTGCAATGAATAGCAGGGATGAATGCCCGGAGGTCATACGCGACCTGATCCCTGTTCGCATCGATTTTTGATGTGGGATGGTGCAGTCGTCAACCATATGCGACTATAATCAGCTGTTCTAAACTTCCTCATTGGCTTGGATCAATGCCAAAAACCCTGCAATGAATAGCAGGGATGAATGCCCGGAGGTCATACGCGACCTGATCCCGTACGTTCGCATCGATTTTTGATGTGGGATGGCGCAGTCGTCAACCACATGCGACTACTATAAATCAGCTGTTCTAACCTTCCTCATTGGAAGTCACGAAAAAAGCGGTGAGTGTTTCGAGAAATTGTTGATCACGTAACTGCCATAGAGTTTTCCGTCTTTTTGTAAGTGGTATTGAAGCGTTTGGCCTAATAAAATGTATATCAGTATACCATTCCAGGCGCTGAAGAAGACGATGCTGCCGAAACTTCAGCTACTGTTCTATTGTATTGTGTTTTTCTATGGAAGTAAATGTATGCATAACAGCTGCATAACAGCCTAACGATTACTGAACAGGAAAACGACGCATTCATAGTTCCTTAATCTCCTTTCTCCAGAATGACAAAGACAATAAACCGAGAAAGTTGATCAGTCCACAAACTCCTTGTCATGCAGTTGATGCTTTGGAATACACGACAAAGTAAAGCACGAAGAGGCTAGTGCTGACTTGATCTTGAGATTATGTACGATATTTCAAAGAAATCCCTACTGCATGCGTGCTAACTTTACAACGTGCTGGGGGCACTGTCATGGAAGAACTTAACTCGAAACCGTTTCAATTTCTTCTCCTTCATAGTGGCAATAAGTTTATCTGCTAAATGTACTGAATAGCACTATCCACTCGGTTCAGACCCAGCAACTCTTGAAGAATCATGTCTAGCAACCCAGGAAAGCGGACATTGGCACCTTGTAGCCGTTCCGTCGCGGAGCATGTTTCCATTCCCAGTTACTTCCCTTCAGATAGCTTTCTTAGTGCGAATGGATCAGCAAAGGTATGTGCTGATTACCACATAGGATCACGGCTGGTTAGAGTGTGCGTTGTACAACTACATCTCATTTTGCAATAACTCTAAGTTACTTGATACTTGATAATTGAACGGCCCGTCCTCACTAGTTGTGCGGGCCCCAGCATAATCACCATTTTTCGAACATTTGCTGGTTAAGCCATTGTGGTTGCCTGGAATCCCGAAGACAGCCTGGCCAAAGTCTGCACCAAGTCTTCACCACCACAGGCAGTGGCAGTCCTTGTGAATCAGAGAGAGATTTGCGCCTTTGATACCAGGACGGTGGTGAATCATGGTATTGGTTTACTCTTAGCTAGGCTTTCTGATGGAAACGCCGGACTCCTTCTCAGCTTGGGAGACTCTGCCGTGAGGATGAATCCCCCACTGTACATCGCAGTCCGACACCCAAGAACACCTCCCAGTCACGATGTGGAGGTAAACTGTTGAGAGGAACTTTAAGTTACCACCCGATAATAGCAATGTTGTCAAAATGTGACAGGTTTTCCTGTCATGACAAATTTTAGCAGCTCGTGCTGTCGTCGTGGTTGTACGGAGCAGGCGTAACCTGTCAGCTGCTTGGTTGCGTTTTAATTTAGCACAGTAAGAGATAGATGAACTCAATAGATGACTAACCGTTTGTTAAGTTTTCTCTCCAGGACGTAGTTTTGCACAAACGACGGAGTAACTGTCTTTAATGCGAACATGAACCTAGAATAATTGTGATTTATAATCTAAACGGTTAGACACCTCTAATCTAGTTGTTAGAGGCGCCTTGTAACGCATACTTGGGCATTAGTTCGATCTTGCACCGTGGACTAACCAAAACCCTCATGCCACGTGTGTCTGCAAATAGGCACCATATTTATCTAGAAAGCATCGTCTTAATGTGACAGCAGCTGCACAAAAGTTCTTGCATAGGCCGCGCACAGTCAGATGAAAGGCCCAAAGATCCGTGATTGATCGAAGCTGTACCTTTCACCATTTCTCTTTTATCTAGATCGTTAGTATATGATATTATTTGGACATGTTAGCATAAATCCAATTTTGAAATCCGCTAATTTTCAAAGGCATGTCACCCTCTTTCAATGTCTATCAGTGTCTTTGCATATTCTCAGTGATCGAACCCGAGATTTTTTGACGCCCTTTCAAGTACTACATTTTCTTCACACTGTCACTGACTAAAGAACCATGAGATTTTCCATGATTTTTTGCAATTGAAGGCACTCAGATAGCATTTTCCGGTCTATAAGTACCTACATCAATTATTTCCTATTAACTCGAAAGACCGACTTTCTATAAACCTCGGCATAGATAGTTGATATATTTATTTATGTGATCTTATAAACTGATTTTCTTAAGCTGACGCGAGGTTGGCACAGATCTTCGTTATCGTTGTCGTTGTTTTTGATGTTATTGATCGATGGCTGACGTTTCGGCGAATTCGCCTTCCTCAGAGCCGTGATGTTACATGCGGGACCCGCAGATAAGAGGATCAGTTTATAAGATCACATAAATAAATATATTTCCTATGAGTTTCAAATGCAGTAGTTAACCTGCTAAGAAGAGCCATGTCAACCGGTTCTCCTCCGTCCCATACGCGATTCATAATCCACGATCCAGATCTTGTAGCTAAGTAGACCTAAACTGTTAAATTTTGACTTTGGACTTTTGTAAAAAAAAATAGTTTAGCTGTTTAAGGTTGTTTCTGATTAATTGACACTACTCAAAATATTTGCCCAGAATACGTAAACTACCTTCTTTGATATTTTACTCAGCTCAACAGCAATATCAACACCACTGTTTCCAATTCCTAATACAACAACAACTTGGTTCTCGTAGCCCTGAAATTGTTAGCCTTCATCTTCGATGAACTTTCAAAACTAATTCGAAAGCTTCTACCTACTTTATGATCCCTGTAGTCGTGGCTGTGAAGAAGCTTCCCTCTAAATGATTTTTGTCCAGGAAAAGGTGTTGGCCAGTAAGGATCACTATGATGACCAGTGCAGATCATGATGCCGTCAAATGTTTCGACAGCCAAGTTATTTGTTCTGCAGTAGTGACTGGGATTGCAAATATAAAGTTTTATTGAGGCAACATCTTTTAAGTTGCTGAGCATCTGCGAAACTGAGACCACTGGTCAGTTTCATAATCAGTTCCAAGTTTGCTTCGAAAACTTCTTAGTAAATTGTAAATTTAAAGAGCTTTTGGAATTTCAAACGGCTCTGAAGTCGTAGGAAAAGTACAAACCTAAAATTTATGTCTGAACCCTATATATCATTCTTACTTGAGGTTGATATACTCCACGTTCCATTGTCCAGTCTCACCAAAGCGACCATGCCTTGTTACAGATTTCACTTTATGTGAGAATCGTATGTGCTTTTTAAGATCGAAACTGTAAGTTGAATTTTTGCCAACAATCATTTCTGCTCAAAATACTGAATGAGAAAAATGTGTTTCTCTCATTACAGAAACTAAAAAAATTTTTTAATTAACTTAATTTAATTTAGTAAAATAAATGGTTAAAATTAGTTGATTAATTAAATTAATTAGGACTCGTGTGGAGCAGTGGTTGGAGGCGACACTGCGACAAACACGTGGAATCGATCCCTGTGCCCATGGTCCACCAAGCTTTCCATCCCTCTGCGGTCAGCAAATTGGTACCAGACTTGTCTGGGAGGGTAGCAGGACTGGCTCGATACATCGGTAGGCCACTGCGAGTCATTGTAACGGCCACATATGCATTCAACCACCTCCAACGATACTTAATGAAGTCGATTGCATGGCGCGTCTATCAGGGATTGATCATCGCCGAGAGCTTTATCCATTTTCCTTTTTTGATGAAAATAATTACGTAAGGCGCGTATGACATTTCGGGGTGAAGAAATACAGAAAGCTGATTTGCTATGTCAAGAACACTTACTGTTTAGCATAAAAGTGAAAATATTCCAGTAGCTCGGTGTTATGCATGAAATTTGCAGCATCATTTGGTGGTGGAAAATCACTGGAAAAAACTGGTGTCCTTTGGCATTTTAGGTTTCCATATAGAATGTTTCTCGCCTGTAGGCTGTCATTTCCTTAGAGGTATTAATTACTGTAGTTCTCATGACGGTACCTTCTCCTGAAATTTTCACCTCTTAAAGATAGGACTAAACATGACCTTCAAAGAAATATTTTGCACGACATATAAGTAGTTGGCGGTAGAATACTAAACCATTAGTCAAGTAGATTACTAGATTTTTACCACTTTTTATTTCTAGGGTAAAATGTCATGGCCGTAAATTTTCACTATCACAGATAATATAGAGAGGGCTTAATGAGGAACGCTGCGGAAAACAGCGAATTCAGTAGGAAATTTTTAAAGTAAATTTTAAAGTATTCATTGATGTGGTGCTCGTTGTTAAGTTAAGGTGACGTGATTCAGAAAAAACGCTGAGTTAGAGGAAGAAGATTTTTTGGTTTCTATGACTTTCTAATCTAATTGTTCTTCGAAAGGTTAACCATTATTCCAGCTGTGCTGTTCTGTGTTGAACTATTATTTACAGTAAAAGGTTTATTTGCAAGTAGGTTCTTCCAGGCTGAAAAAAATTGGCAATTTTATCTGAAACCCATTGAAGAGTGAACCAATGCCAACAGTCATCGCGATCTTGTCAAACACCTAGTCATACCTGGTGAGTGCTGAATAGCTGGAAAAGTCTCAGCACAGCTTTTCTAACTCAAAAATTAGAAACTTTTGTCCAACCAGCATGTTTCCAGTTATGGAGACTGAGAAGATCTGGACCACTATTCGCATTCGGAAGCAGTGGACTCAAGTGCTCAAGTAAAATGGGTGTACCTGGACAAATATTAGGTTTGTAGCGCCAAAGACCACCAATATCATCTGACATTTCAAAGCACACGACCTAAACATGAAAAAACCGCGAGGATATTTGATATAGCAAAGTCTAAAACTCGTTTGAAAAAAAACCAAATTCGGCAATTAAATTGTAAACCTTGCATTCCTCTTCAAGCGCACTTTTAATAGCCGGCAAGCCACTAGCTCCAGCTCCAATCACGGCCACTCGCATTCTGAAAAATGGCGTCAACTTGACGGAATAAAGATTGATAAGGCGATTCCGCAAACGGTTGGCATTCATGTTCATTCAGATGCTGAATCCTGAACGCATTTACTTAGATGCACGAAGTGCGACACCGTTTTCAAAGATATGGCAATGTAACTTCGGATTTGCAAAACACATCGTCTTTTAAGAGCAACCATTAAACCGGAAAAAATATGCGAAGACGTAATTATGGTAGAAGAGAGTCCATCTATTGTCTCGTCGTTGTGAGAGGAGGTTCTTGAGAATCAAACGGGATACGTAGCAAAGAAAAAATCATCTAAACAGAAAAATCCAGACATTTTCATTTAAATGCCTAACTAAGAGTAAACTTATTTTATAAGTTACGTTTGCACGAAGTTTGCTAGCGTGGTGATTACCACCTTGCAAAAGCTGATGATAACCTATGGCGACGATCTAAGAATCCTATGACAAGGTCAACTCGGTACTAAAGAAAAACTCGTACGACTAGCAAAAACCGGCCTTGATAATCCGTTTCCATTTACAGTATCAAGGAATGACACTGGCGATAAGTGTCGAGGAAAACCAAGTCGTAACCGCAGTCCTTGGCCTCGTACTAAGGCAATGCAAGCATCGCACGCCATAGAAACAGTTTCAAGTTTAATTTTGTACCAACGACTTCGTAACGCTACCATCAAGCACCGATTTTTACGCACTTATTTCAAATTCGGTATGATAGCCGTATAGAAAGGAGGTAGGCATCAATTTTTTAGGATACCGACACGAAAAGTTATACTCGTTACATTGCAAACGATTGCGTTAGCTATAACATCCTCTCACCCGCGAAGCTGTTATCATATCTTCTCATCCTCAGCGCTGTCACTTAGTCGTTCCATCTTTCGCTCCGAACTTCTGCTTCAGAAAAATGATGATATAAACTACTTATAAAAGCGTAAAGAAACTTAGGCTATGCTTCACTGAACACAATTAAAAACAACTTGATACGATGACGAAGAGCGTGCATCAGAAGGACGAACGACAATGGACATCGACTCAGATTACTGGCTCTGAAAAAGGCGAAGAGGTCGAAACAGCCGAATAAATATTTAGCAAAAACCTCGTGTTAGCTTACCAAGGAGAGAAAGTATATTGATGAACTAGTTATTTACTCACTATCTAGACTACCGCCGACACACATCGTGCGAATCCCAACAAGAACTCCATTTGCTTTGTTATCATAGAAGCATCATCTATGCAGGTGAATGTATTCAAGAGCGGCATCAGCTATGGAGGCTTGAACGCTGATTCTAAAACTAGAATGATGTGGAGATATTTACAAAATTCAAGACCGCAGGTGTCTGCGCTACGTGGAGCTAACCTCGTATATAACCCTTTGCGGAGACTAATGTGTTCACTAACACACCATGTGCGCAATAAATAAGAAGTGATTACATTGTCGTTTATACACGGTCTTCAGTTTAACTGGACTCAATGCTGATTTGCACTTCCCAGATCAATCCCGTTGACGGATGATTGTTGATGGCGCCTACATACACGATTGAGAGAAAGGCGAGACGAAGGATACACATGGTGTGGTGGTGAACACGTTAGCCACCGGAGAGGGTAATAACGATGTTCAGTCCTAGCCACAAACAAAGGTGGTCCGCAGTTCTGTAAATATCTCATCATCATTGTAGTTGCTCTGCCATAATGCTCTGCCATGATCAAAGAATACATATTAGATGAAAAGTAATTACGTTCTTAACCCTTTTATTTACTGCCTTTTTCTTCTTAATGGCAGGGTATGTTGCGAAATATAACTCGTATGAAATGCTGAGATATTTGCAAAACTCTGGACCGCAGAACTAGCTGAGAGACAGGCAAGACGAAGGACCCGGATGGTGCGGTGGTGAAGTGCGCTGCTCCCCGGCAAGCACAACAGCGCGTATTCGTTCCCCACTGCATCCACCCGCGGTCCGGAGTGTTGCAAATGTCTCAGCATTTCATACGAGTAATTACATTGTTGATTCCAAATATGAATATTTAGAGTTTGCACGTGTAATGAACACATCGACCAACATTCCTGATCGTCTCCTTCAGGATTGTTTGGGTTCACTCAGGATCCTCTCTAATGTTTTCTTTTCACTTCTTTTGTGTGCTTCTGTTTTGGTTATGTGGCCATCGCTCCAAATGATGTCTTTTTGCTGGCTCTAGGAACCCGAAGAAAGATGGCATCAAGGTGCAAGTTTAGAAAGCAGGGCTCGATTTCCCATATATCACAGGTAACACTTTTAGGTGTAAGTCGAAGTCGAAAAGAATACTGCATCAAACCTACAGGGACGAGCATCGAAATCAACAAACCGGTTGCTGATTTCTGCTGATGAATCGAGAGCAGCCGCGCTGCTTATAAGCTCTCTACCTAGTTCACTTAACTCGTAATCTATATTAGTCTCAGATAGGTGAAACACGTTGTATATTCAACCTATGATTCGTCCGAAATAATCTGTTTTTCTTTCACAACAAAAGTTTTTCAGGAATAGAGTTTACTTCCAATTTATTTATACCCCAATTTTTGCTTCATTTGTTTGTCTCAATAGGCACTTCTGTTTCTGAAGTACTAATCGGTCAGACGAAAGTATTGACAAAATGAAGACTAGATAGGAGTACACAGTACAGGGCAGACAAGAGTACAAAAGGAGACAGAGTACAAAACGATGCCAACGTGAAGAAACAGAATGAAAACGCCGAAGTTTATTTTTGGCTAGGGGCGAGATGAAGCCAACGCTATTAGAGTTACGTTATGGGGTGCCCACACCTACGGTGACAAGACTTCTATTATTCATATACCAGGTTGGGCCATCTTATTCTTAGTTTCTTAAAGCACGATCACGTCGTATTTGGTGCTGTTTGAGTTATCCAGAAAAACACGAAGCTGAGCAGAGTGATCTTACATTTTATGCACGCAATGGGAGGATGTCTAGAAAGAGTGTAACCGCCGCATCGTGGAAGCCAAAGAGAGCCTTTTTAGGGCGTTTTTAATTCTTCATAAAAATCACTCAACAACTCGCTAGGTCAACTGATCGTTCGAAGATGATCTTTAGTGATCTTTCAAAGCGATCCCTAAGAAAACCGGAATCCCTAGATACTGAGTTTTTAAGCTACTCAACCTTTAGTAATATTCATCAGGAAACATTCACTCGGCTATCATGGATTACTCACGATGTTCAACAGGGAATCTGCAAATTTGCTGCCCACGATTTCGTTTCAGGAATAGAAACCGCTTAGAAAGCGATTGCAACACTAGTATGTATAGAATATGATGGATTCAAATGAGTGGACAACGTCATGTGGCCCATTTCTTCAACACATCATTGCCGTGAATTTTCGTTTCTTTGTGAAACAATCCTGTATTGGCAATACTGTGAAAGGGGAAACCCCAATGTATTTCAAATACAATACTGTTTTTCTTAACAACTTAACGCTTGCGTAATATAATCTTGTCCTAGCTGTTTTGACCAGCAACTTCTCTGTGCAATGAGTCGATTCAGCCACAGACTTGATAAATCCAAGCAACATATGACAACAACATTTTTGGCGAAGTCATTTTTTAAATAACTGCATTCTCGGAGAAAAAATTACTGAAAACATCGTTAGATGTCGAAACTTTGTTGAATGCGGCCTGTTTGTTTAATTAAAAAGTTCAAAGAGTCGTTAAGATTTGATACAACTTCAGCCTGCAAATGATTGGTGGATCGATGACATAACATGGGCACAGGTAGAAGAAATATTGAAGGGTAAGGAATAAGTCGAAAGCACCGACCTAAGTACAATGAAAATGTAATGTCTCGCCAAAACACTTGTAGAATAGCACACAAATTCTCGTTATTTCCTAGGATAATATAGGAAAATAAAGAGAAAGTGCTGCTTCATCGTTTTTTATGTCAAATCTTTATTAACAAACTTCAGAATTTCAACCGAAAAAAAATCAGAATCTTTGACATAAAATTACGACATTAGTTGAAGGCATAGGTAACGGTGTACCTAGAATAGAAAACACGGAGGAATGAAGAATGGTAGATTTACTTAAAATGGAAGGCACGAAAAATGCACCTTCGAAGACAAGAAATGTTTGTTGCATGAAAACATAGAAGTGTTGCATCTTTCGATACTGGACCCGCCCATGACATTCGCTGAATACGCTTCAAATCTTAAACAAAGAAAGGGAGATCGTATTTCCATCTTTAATAGAGAATTTATAGAGGAGATACCAAAGCTGGAGCTTGGTCCTACTGCAGTACATCTATTGTGGTTGACAACAAATGCTAGCAGCAAGATGAAGTTCTGTAAACGCTCAAAAACTACTAGAGAAGACTCAAAAGAACCATTTTCAATAAAAGACATCGAAAACTGTATCAAATGACGTTTTGTCATCAATTCTTCCGAACTATTACAGGATTTCTTCTACATCTCTTCATGATTGTGGAAAAGGGTTACTTCAATATTTTGTTTTTCACGACGACCTTGCCGAACCTTAAAATTCTAACTGAAGAAGGACAATCATAGTCTCGTTCGGGGCGATGAGTTGCTGCAAAGCCATGAAGAGGGGCGTATTACCAGAGGAAAATGGAATCATGGATGACTTCGTTAAATAGGAAGTCAACTTACGCGCATCTCGCATTCTCTATGAAAACCTGCTTCCAAGAGATAAGAATCACTGACCAGTGGAGGGCCTCGCACACGGTTATGTTGCCGAAGAAAGGTGAATGAACGATCTTCCTAGAAGCCACTATGTATATATATA
>UYYA01004006.1:0-78973 GCA_900624975.1 Angiostrongylus costaricensis | reverse complement strand
ATATATATATATATATATATATATATATATATATATATATATATATGTATATATATATAGCTTAATCCATTCCGAAGGGTCGTTGTAACCTCATCCTTTGGTAAATATCAAGAATTTTGAAGAGAAGAAATTATCCACCAGCTTATGGACGGGAATTCTGTTTAAATTAACAATCGGGTCATAGCAATGGTCTTTCCAGAAGTCTGTCGAGAAGGCCACATACTGCCTGTCGTAATTACTGAAAATGTTTGACAACGTCTAGATGAATGCCGTCCTATCCGGGCTCGTTGAGCAGGAAGTGAACCCGTTTCAGACAAGAAATCTAACTGACTTATTTCGCAACAGCGCCACGAAAGTACAGTTTTCCTATTCCATTCTCATCATTTCGCCATAAACGAGTTACGAAAAGGTAACATTATCTTGCGAAGATGGCCACTGTACTGTAGTGTGTAATCACTAGTGAAATGAAAAACGCTCTATATTGATAAAAAGGCATTGGCACACCTCCATTTTGTTGGCAATAGTACTATTTTCATGAGATGTACCAACTAAATAAAAGCTAACCTTCCAACGACTTACCGCCTCATCGTGGCTGGGAGTGTTCCTGGGTGTCGTGCTGCAATGTACAGCTGTGGAACCGTGAACTATCAGGGTCTCCCAAGTTGAGAAGAAGTCCGACGTATCCACCAGGAACCCCAGCTAGGAGTAAACCAATACCAGGATCCAGCACCGTCCCGGTATTAAACTAGGAGCATAGTGGCAAATTTTCCTCTGATCCACGAGGGAAGCGACTGCCCGTGGTGGTGACGACTTGAAGCAGAATTTGAAGAGGATGGCCTCGGGACTCCATGGAACTACAGTGGCTAAATCTGCAAATCTCCGAAAAATGGAGGTTATGCTAGGGCTCGTACAACTTGTGAGGATGAGCCATCCGAGTATCCAAGGTAAAAGCTAAATACCTGGAGCCGAGCAATATGTTGAAGAGAAAAGGACTATCATTAAATAACATTATAGCCCAGCTATGTGCATGGTGTGTTGAGAAAAAATTGAGATCAGAAGTGTTTTGAGTATGGAGAGAATCTCACGTAGACTTTAGGTTGCTCGATGAAGATATTAAACGCCATGAAACGAAATTTGTACGAAAAGCAGAGAACACCGTGGATTGCATTCAGGGCATTCCAAAAAAGACATCGACGAAGAGAAGGGCCCAACGTTCCGTGCAAGCTTTTTGGATCCAGTAGTTTCACCGACGGTCCTCCACACTCATGGGTTAGCATCTCAACTATATCAAAGCGCTTAATTGGTGTTCGCCGAAATATAATAGACACATGCAACATTAATGCGAAATACGTTTTTCATACCTTCTGCAAATTTCGAAACTTCACTCTCCAGGTGGATATGATCAATAACAAAACATAGATGAATAGGCTCCTGGAATGATGAAAAGTGGAGAATGTTAGAAAGTAGATAGGAGTTTATTCTGACTTTGGGCATCTGTTTTCACTTATATCTGATAATCACTGTTTTTAAAAACCAGTGGCACACGCGTTCGCGCAGAAATCGTGTCCTAGAAAGTAACATCATTTTGCAAAGGTTCCGAAAGCTCTACAAGCGTAAATGAGTTAGAGATGAGTACAAACATAGAAAAAAAAACCCACAGCTTGCATGCTTCAAATCTTAAAAAAGACCTGCTCAGCTTAACTACATTATGACCCATGGCCTTCTGGAAAATTTTAGTCCCTAGAAATTTTATTAGTGCGACCTTCGTTTGTTGAAAGGGTGTTGCCTTGCTCTAAATCAACTCTAAAAAGTAATCCATGCACCTTCATGTCGAAGGCATGAGCTGAAATAAACCACATCATGAACCGGCGGCATTACTCAGACGGCAAGAAATATAGGTTCGGTTAGCTAGCAGTGAAAACTACAGCACTGACATAACTTTTTTTAGAGTTTTTTCTGCACGTCTTAAAAGTCATCAAATGTTGTTGATGATTCATTAATGATTTAATGATTCATCGTGTTTTTTCACAATGAAAGTCTCCAAAGAAGGCATTTACGGTGCTCGATAGCATAAATGTCCACATTAATGGCTTAATAGAAGTACAGTATACTGAAAAAATCACAGAGTAGCCTTAGAACTACAGAATTAGGAAAATATGAGCAGCTCCATTGCTACGCTTTTATTTTACATAAAACCTTCGTATATAGGTTCCTCGGAAATTAATGTCCGATGTCACCTTGTAATGTCAAAACGACATACCTCAGTTTAAAATAAACTTAATTAACCGAGCTAAAAGCAATTGAAATTTAAACTTTTTGCCAACTGAAAACAAGTTTTTTTCTAAACCGGTGGGAAGAAGTTGTGGAGATCTGAAAGCAGTAAAGTCGTTAGCGAGAGTTTCTGCTCCAGCTTGGTTTTTGAAACACTTCTCAGATATGATCTCACAAGATGTTTGAGGTAGTGGTGTCGATAGACGACAGGTCTCCCGATTGTACTCGATAAAGCAATTAAAACAGAGTTTCGTACCCCAGCTCGTTCAAATTCTGCACTGTCACTTATCACGACGCGTCACTCTAGTCATTAACGTGGAGAAGGATACTGATGTCCTTTCGTTGAACATTGCGAGGGGAAGCCTTTGAAATTTCCGATGCATTTCGATAACTTTCTAGACATACTTTTTCGCCATCAACGTCTAAACTGGATTTAGGAAGTTGTAACGTAAACCATTAACAAACAACGAAACAGTTAGCATGCCTTGACTTCGGAGCAATTTTGTCTTTGTGAAGTAGTGCGGAGCTTCACCGCCCCCGAATCACTGTTCCACTAATCTTCGGTTATCATAAAAAAGCAGTTTCTCCTCGTAAATCATAGCACTGTCCAGAAGCCTATCGTTATAGTTCTACAGAATGAGCACCGATGAGAATTCGAAACGGCAATTCGTATGACTTCAATTTCCTTCGTACAGCATCTATTTGTTGGGTTTCCCGACTTTCTATTTATCGTTGAATGTCGTCTAAAACAGTTGATATGCTTATAACGAGACTTTCTACAAATGTTCGCAGAGGTGTTAATTGTTGCTTACAGGAATTCCTTCAATTCATAGTCGCTAATGGCAGAAAGACGACCTCTACAAATTCAAATTCAAAGCCGAATTCACCGGGGTAAATTTTTGGAACTAATGGAGCACTGCGGGCTCGCAAGACCTTCTCTAACCCTAAACTCAGCTACAGTTTCGAGAGCTTTGTGCTGCGCGACATCTTAGTCTATATTCGTAGAAGTGGATTTGTCGAATTTGTTGTGTGACATATAAGATTCTAACCTATAAATTTTATCATAAAGAGAAGCTGCAAAATGCACAAAATTAACTTCTAGATTATTAATATTAAAGCAGTCGAAGGAAAGCCATAGCTAAAGTTGAAACCTACACAAGAAGAACGGAATTGTAGATCGCAGATAAATTTCCAAGCGACCTAATACTTATGCATCTTGCGAAGAAATTTGTTGATGTAATCTCAGTGAGGACATAGAAAATTCACCGAAATATAGAATTATGCAGAGTGGAGACTTAGACTGAGACTGGACCGCTGCTATCTGGAATGTGTGTGAATCGCCGACCGGTAGGATAAGCAACGCAGCACATTCGAAACATCTTGTTAGAGGAATTACGATAGTCCGTAAGCTTCGCGGTTCCGCGTGAGACTTCCCGCCCTCATATTTTCATATCAACATCGGAAACGAGATAAATGGTGAACACAGTAGGAACCACACAACAACTGGTCAGTCAGTTAGATGGAGGTTCCACTTATACGAAAAAGTAGAAGTGTACACAACCACTGTTTGTAAAGGAATGTGACAGAATGAATGACAGAGATATTAGCTACAGAATTATAGAAGAATGCTGTAATCAAGAGCGAAAGATTACCTGTCAGTTTTTGTTGCTATTTCAGGAAGCGTGTCGTGTTCAGAACTTCGAAATCTAAATAAGTGATTGTGATATATGCCCACCGTATGATTATATTAAAACTTGCTTTTTTGCTCCTAATCGAAGCTTCTCAAGTGGTAAGCCAGGATATACCTATTTATGCTGGCCAGAATTCTTATGTAAGTTAATATTTACTTTGTTGGTGACTAAAATTAAATTACGTGATGCGAACACAACCAATTAAGACAAGAGTGTGAAGCCGATGTGGGTGGCAGCACGATCAAGTTCTGGCCAATTATGGTATGCAAAGTAGTTTTCAGCAAGTTATGGTATATTAAAGATTTGATATGGTAACAACAGTAGTAGTAGTAAAGTACAACGGTAGCAACATTCACGCTTAATCCGCGTAGAAATCGGTACGAACCAATACTTGTGAAAGTTGTCTTACCATCACTACGGCACAGATTTGTCAACAACTGGTAACTGTAGCACATTCTCAGCAAGTATTCACTAAACATTCAACTCCATTTCAGATTTTACTAATACTCTCGAGGCGCAATGGACAAACTCCTTTTAAATTCATACGACATTAAAATGTATCATCTTGCTACTTGCTATAGGAACAAAAGTCAAACAGACAACTAGTGTTAGATGAAAACAAGCATCTAAAAATAGTTATTCCACACCCACTGTCTATTCTACTGTTCGTTTGTCTTATTGATTTTTGATATCACACGACGTAGTGTACCACGTTCCCAAACAACACTAACGTGAATGGTTGCTCTAAGTAGCTTCGTGATTAATTTGAAATTTCTTCACCAGATCTCTTAAGGCGACAGCAAAGCCATGTCTTCTACTATTATCTATGCATGACCTAATACGAAATTCGATAAACTGAAAAAAGCCTAAACACATTCTAAAGTTTGAAAATAAATTTGCCTTTGTATGTAGATGAATGGGCGCGTGTGGCGCAGTGGTCGGATGGGCCCTGCAACACACTCGTGGAATCTATCTCCGCGCCCATGGTCCGCTAAGCCTTCCATTTCTCTGGAGCTCTCAAGTATTTACCAGACTTGTCTGGGAGGATAGCAGCACTGGCTCGATGCATCGGTAGGCCCTCACGAGTTATTGTAAAGGCCAGATATGCATTCATTCATCTCCAACGATACTTAATGAAGTCGCATGCGTCGCTCATCCCTCGGGGATTGGTCAACGCCAAGAGCTTTTGGAAATTTGAAAGCAACAAGTAGAACGAATATGTCTATGGAAGTGCACAAAAGCAATATAGAGGACATTCAAGGTCTCGAGTAAATTTTTGTACAAAGAAAGGTAGAATGAAAACACACTTAAAATGAGTTTTAGAAAAAGAGTTAATAGGTAAATAGATTCTGAATAATAATTTTGGGCATGTCAACAGTTGTTCTCAATAAACTCTAGCAAGAAAAAGTAAGAAGAGGGATTTATCTCTTTATTTAACATGATCCGACATCACATGTTGTGTGGACCCCTGTCATTTTTCCTTCCACTCTTTCCTCGCATCGATTATCCAAGAAAGTCTTCGGATTTGCGTGCAGGTTCGTCTGCTTCCTGAGAATTTTTGATCTTCTCTACAGTGCTGAAAACAAACCCAGTAGATTGCTTATGAAATGCTAAGATAGTTTTGCTTGGACACTCCCAAGTCCTTGCCATAGGAAATCGCCAGCATTTTTTCAATCGTAGGGACGTTTTCTAGAGAAGCTTAGTGGTACCAACTGCAGTTTATGAGGGAATCAGAAGTTTAGTTGGACCTGAGCTGGGTCGAACCAGGAGCATCTCATGTGGTATTGCACTAAGTTACCGACTGTCACTAATCC
Organism: Angiostrongylus costaricensis; assembly: GCA_900624975.1. Classification (NCBI taxonomy): domain Eukaryota; kingdom Metazoa; phylum Nematoda; class Chromadorea; order Rhabditida; family Metastrongylidae; genus Angiostrongylus; species Angiostrongylus costaricensis. The sequence goes on along the minus strand of UYYA01004006.1, from coordinate 73,197 downwards.
AGCACCCTGAAGAAAAAAGGGAAGACGAGTTTGGATAAATGGAATTTTAGTCGTTCTGATCACCTTTTAAATCTGATAACGGACAACAATTCTTTCACAGATTCTTATTATTTCGTTCAAAACGCAGAACGTTAGAAAATTTGAAATCTCTTCATAGCCAGTTGTGAAGTGTCATGTATGTAGCTCATTCGGCATCTAAAATTCGAGGCAATCTTTCCAATTAAGTCTAATTAACGACCACTCTTGTCAATTTCTTAATAAGTGACTGGTGTACGGATTGATCTATTGATTAATTGAAGGTACATTCCCGTAGTATCCCCATTGATTATTGCTGCAACTATACAATAGCATCGCGACCCAGTAGTGTTGGGCAGTTTACAGAAACTGCATTTTATCCTCTAAATTCTCTTGAGCCTCCCAACGGTTTACCGTCTCATCGTGGCTGGGAGGTGTTCCTGGGTGTCGGACTGCGATGTACAGCGGTGGGATTCATCCCCTGGCAGAGTCTCCCAAGTTGAGGAGTCCGGCGTTTCCATCAGGAAGCCTAGCTAAAAGTAAACCAATACCAGGATCCGCCACCGTCCTGGTATCAAAGTCGCATGGTGGTAAATCTCTCTCTGAGCCACAAGGGCTGCAACAGCCCGTGGTGGTGAAGACCTGGGCAGGCTTTGGCCAGGCTGACTTCAGGACTCCAGGGAACCATAATGGCTTAACCAGAAAATCTCCGAAAAATGGAGATTATGCTGGGGCTCGCACAATCAGTGAGGACAGGCCATTCAGGTATCAAGTAAGTAAGTAATTTCTCTCGAGAGTAGTTCAATAATACTTCAGTGTAATGTAACATTCGCTTAATATGAAACTTGAAATTGATCTCTGCCAGTATATGGACTGAGATTACCCTCAGGATAGTTTCCTTCTTAGTTTTAAACGAATATTGTAGTTCTGGCGATACTTGTTTACTGCTCCCCGTTGTTATCGATTTGTTCACTGTGCTCGCCCACACGGAGTGCCGTCGATCGCATGCGACATCCCTACCGAGGTACTTGGCGTTCTAGCTTGAGATGAAAGATTCCCCCGAATCACGACCTTTGCGTGGCAGGAAACACGACAGTGTAGTAAGTGTGTCGGCACCTCTCATATCTGATTTTCATTTTATCTTATTAGTCTTCGGTGCGTTCTTTTTTGTTTTTGTGCTTTGAAACCTAGTAGATCCTAAATCCACTCCACAATATTTCTGACGAAATACGTTCTTGTAATAATTTTTTACCACTACCATGTCTGATCTGTTTACTTGTGTAATTATTTAAATGGTCTAGATGATGAAGTCACCGTTATTTGTTTGGATCGTCGGTTTGGCTACTTTATTTGCTCTTATCGCATGTCTAGCATTCAGCATATTTTTCCAAAGAGGCCTCAGTGGATTCTCCAAACAGGTGGGTTATGCTTTTGATTGTCATATGAAATTTTCGTTTGAGAATGGTTTTCTTGTATGAATTCGCCGTTTTCTCGTGAGGAGTCGTCGTTTCAAAAAAAACCAGCCATCAGCTTAATATTGTCCTGCTTCTCCAAGCATACACCTAATCATCTTACTACTATCTGTATAATTCAGGAAATAGTGTATTTAACGATAAAGGATGCGTAACAAATAACCGGAAATTCTCCGTGGGTAGCAAAAACGTGTTTAGCGCGCATTACTCTCAGCATCGTTGCTTGTGCTTCTAGCCAACGAGATTAACCTATTATTGTAATTTCGCCGTACCGCCATATATTTGCGGCTTTCTGTTAATTTTCTCCTCAGAAATATGATCGAAGTTCTATACCTATTCCTTACTTTGTCAAAACAATCACTAAAGCCATAAAGTAAATCGCACCTAACGCGACTCTTTTCTTAGGTGACATTTCGAACTGTCGTTTAAAGCTTACAATAGCGTCAGAGCATCATGTCAAATAACGAATCTTTCCGTTGAGAGTATTCTTTTCACTTTTTGCTTTTCGAATTCTATGTGTAATATCTGGAGATTGACTCCAATCTTTTCAACTGCTGGAATTCGATCGTTCTTTCTGATTTTTACAATTTCAGGTTAACGCTTTTGTTTCCATTGGCGATTTCAGTTCCATTTTGTTACAATTCATAGTCTTTATGGTATCAGGATTTATTATTGCCTACCTCTTATTCGTTTACCTGGCATCTGGTGAGAAGCTGCTGCCTTGTTACGCAATTATTTACCGAAAGTCAAGTGTTGCTAGTGTTTCTAGTTGTTGAAAGACGTTGAAAATGATCCTTTTTTTCTCCATTTTCAAGAGTTCTGTTGAATAGCCTTTTTTAAACACGAAATTTGGGCAGGATTTTCATTGCACAGTCTCCTATGTTCAGGAATTCATAGCAAAAATTCCTAAGTTTAGTGCGAGTATTTGGACGTATGTTTGTAATTTGTGGCTCACCATGCAATCTGTTTCTGTCATCGTTTGTCTCCCAAGGTTTTCTCATCGTATGGGTTCTGATGCTATGCTTCGTCTCATCAGTATTTTTGCGTAAGTTATTAGTTTTACATTTATCTATATGCCTACCTCATCATACTTTAACCATACTTTTAGTGTATTTTCTATTTATTGGGGGAATATACTCATTTTGTGCCCTGGTTGATCAGCAGTGTTTCGACTTTCGGGTTTTAGTTCCAGCCGTAGTTAGCAGATTCAACAACAAGGCATGTATTTGCTAAATCGTATTCTTACTTTTTTTTTAAGAAATATTACCCGTTTGTTAAGAAGGGGTTGCTGTATGAAGACTTTTTGCAGAAAGTGGATTTGACATTTTGTGCTGAAAAGAAGGAGTTACTCTGTTCGCAGCAAAACAATCAAATTTGGAATTTTCTAGCTGCTTTTCTATGTTGTTTCCTTACGTATGGAGGTATGTATCAAGCTAATTTTCGTTCTGTTTCCACTAATTTCACTCCGCTTCTCCTCAGCGACGTTATTTGTGCAAAATTGCGTTGTCCACAGACTCGGTGAAAGGCAGGCAGATAAACAACAAAGGTCAAGGGAACGATATGAAATGAAGACATTAGGATAGCAGTGAGAGCTGTTTTTATGTACATAAATGCATAAAGATTTAATATTCTCACAATGTTAATTGGACGTTTTAAAACAGCAGCGTTATTACGTTACATTAGCGAACGAACACACAGTAAATTCTTAGTGTTTTTAAAGCTGTTGGCGATATCGGTCATAAATTGGTGTTACAATTTCATCTATTCTTTTCTGAGTAGTTACCGAGTATTGGATTTCAATGTAGAAGTAAAGTTGAGGTGGGGACATCCTTCAGCACGCATCACTACCAACTGTCTCAATAACTGGAGCTGTGCATTATGCAGATGAATCATGTCAGGTTCGGCAGAGGAGAGCAAACTACTCAAAGGAGTATTTTATTTTTTGTAAGTTGTGACATGTTGGGAGTAATCATGTCTTGTGGTACAACTGTGTTATGGTGAGAAGCCATTGATTTAATGCAAAAGTTATGGTAAAAAAGGGAAGCTGCTGAGGATTCGGAAGGAAGGTTTGTATCCTGAAATCCTGAAGAAGTGGAAATCAGTACGTGACATTATGACAGTTCTAAATGTGCCTTTATCAACCCATCTGCTTAAAGACGTGAAGAATGGTAGCAATATTCGTTATCATTTCGTAAAAAGTTGAGCTGCTTGACTTATGATTTAACTCAAATCGACGATAATCTGTGACAAATGTTCAGAAATGTCTTCCCTACTATGTGTAGTAACAAGCGAATGTGAGAAATGGATTCAGAGGGCAATGATTGTGTTCACAGTTACTCGACGTGTACTTTTGGAGACTCGTCGCTGAACTTTTAGGACAGATTGTGCTGACAACGTATCTTTCTCCGAACACAAACCACTGTCATCTTATACTGGAACATGTTCACCTGCAATGTGTAGCGATCAGATCTTGTTTTCAAATCACATCGTGTCGAATTCATAGATTTTTCATGTTTATTACTTACCTACAGATTTGTTCCAAGCGTAAAATATAGGTAGTTTCAGATAGTGTGCAGTGTTTCCACGTTTGCAGGTTTTCTGAGAAACAAATTTTGTTTTCATGGGACTCACATACGGGCATGTTCCTGATGAAAAAAGCTTTTTGCTGCACAACTGTCCTCACCAGGATAATTTAATGTAATATTTTGTGCACCAGAGGCATGACTTTTAGCTTCTGGTTTATTTACAGGAACCATAAATCTTTATTATGCAGCTTTTACTTCATTTTATTACTGCTTATAACATGACCAAACATCACCTGAATCGCACTATAGGAATCCCACCACTTCTTGCTTTCGATTCGCTTCCTCGCATCCACGATCCACGAAGATCTTCGAAGCCTTCTTCTTCATATGGGTTCGACTGCCACTTGAAGATTTTTCCACCTTCGTCATAATTATTTTTCAGTGGTTGTTGTCAAATCTCCCAGGAATCCTAAGACAACTGTGTTAACCCGTAACTTCGCGGCCACGGCACGATAATATGCTAGGAGGGCCAGGTGGGAGCGTTGAACCAGAGTCTCGGCTGGTTGACCCGTTATCGTAATTGTAAGCATCACAACTACTTCACTATTTGTCTCCTGTTCCTATTTTATAGTAGGTTGAAGTCTTGTGAGTTTCAAATGCAGTTTCACACCTTTTAATTAAAATTGAACAGTCTGAACAATGCTTAACGGAAATTCTTGGATTGGTTAACGACTTTACTGAGTACTCCTTACATTAGTCATTCCTACGTCATAACTTCTGCTTTAGAATTTAAACCCAGAAAACACCGTTATTAGCTGTTGTTAAAGTTCTTCTTACATTTGATTATTTCTTCTGTTTGCCGGAAATTTAACATTGTTGCTACTTCATATTCAATCCCACGGACTAATCAGTGACACTGAGGAAGACGGCTGAGATAAAGAAACTTGTCTCAGTGGCACTTCGCAGAAGGGACTAGTTCACTATTTCGGCCATGGTTCTCTGAAGTTTCTTCATTAGTTTTGAACTTCGTTCGAACTACTTTATTCCAGAGAATAAGAACGGGCGTATATGGCGTCTTGCGTACGTTCTCCATTCATCCCATCGATTTCTTCCCATCCCTCGAACCGGTGAGTGTAACACCCAATCGAACGAATTCGTTGTACGTTCCCGTTTGTACAATTTCGGCTCTTTCTTACACCTTCACCATCTTGAAGAGCTTTCCACCAGACTTTCGTTGATGTTTAATGCAATAATTGATACATTGAAATGCTAGATCATCTACTATTTACACAATCGGACAAAAAAGCACCAATTTCATAATGATGAAGCACTGCGTTGAAATTGAACAGTATTGATTTAATCCGACAAAACACCACATATCTTCGTCCGATGACAATTCACACCGTCTGAAAAGCTATCCACTTTGTTTTTACAACTGTCAAAGTCCTGCTGTGAATGGTGCACACATTCAGTTGTGGTGCTCAGATTTTATACAATTGATACCCATGTGAGAAGAAATTGGCAACGCTTCTTGTTAAGGTTTCCATTTCAGCATACTTTAAGAGATTAACGACTTTGGTTGAAATTTAAACTGCACATGAATTTCTCTCCGCTTATGTGTTTACAGTTGAGCTAAAATGGTTTTTGTAAACTTGCGTGTAACTTGTCTCTTATTTAGAAACGTCTTTTCGAAGCATTCATAAAGCATAGAGTTGATCCCAGTGTTTTTTGTTCACTATTAGTCTGTCATTCTCTTTGCATTTGTTCCATTCTCTGCTTTATAGGTGTTATGTATACGTTGTGACTCAGAATTCGAGAATTTAGGATAGAACTAGGCATGCCTGATCAGTTTACGATCGTCGCGAAAAACTTTTCCAAGGTAAATTTACCACTAATAAAGACTGCTTTTTTAGTTTAGTTTTCTTGAGAACAATTTTTATTTTGGAGGATAAGAATTAGTTTCCAGGCTTTCAGAAATATTTTTTCACACTGTCGTAGTTCTGTCTCATATGCGACTACTATTATCTGTCACAGATCAAAGTTATTAATCTCTTTATTTGGCTACATTATTACTTATGAGCGGTTTTTTTCTCTCTGCGTATGTGAAAGCAAAGGATGAAGCGTTTGGTGTTGATCAATTGCTTAGGGACGTGTTAAGTATTCGACTCTACTAAGAATGCTAAAGGTGGATTGAATGCATAGGTAGTTAATGCAGTGGCTTTTGGGTATCAATCGGTGTATCAAGGTGCTACATTTTACCCTCCCAGACCAGTATGGTACCAATTCGGTGAACCCAAAGGGATGGAGGACTCGGTTAGCTGTAGTCTCCTGATCGATTTGGCGGACCTGTAGGGTAACCATCTACTGTGCATTCTGTGCTTGATGAATCACAAATTTCATGATTACAATTCCATTAGGTCACCTAAAAGAAGTCAGTCGTATGTGAGAACATCTCCCATTCTCAACAGAAACTCCGTCAATACGAAATTTGCACTAATTAAATTTATTAATCTTCATCGTCGCCTAATGACCAGCGGTTTTTATTGATTAAAAATCGCATTCTACGAACTCTTTTCGTTTCCCAAGTCATTTTTAGGGGTTTTGTTTAGCAAAGCTGGATGGATGCTTGCCTGGAATTCGCTGACTCATCATGCAGTGCTTCTGCTTGGCCGTTGAGTCGCACTGTGTATGCGGGAGATAAAACTGGCCGAATACATTGCATTGACAGCGAAGGGTAAGGTAACGTAAAGATTTCAAAGTCCAAAAAAACGTTGAAGTATTGTAAAAGTGCCCTACATGCTAGCCATTTTCAACACCACCAGAATCATCAGTACAGAGTGCGTAGCGTGCACTTTTGTAAGTATTCATAGTGCATCTTTGAAAACACTACATAATCTCAAGCATTATTCTCTCAACCTGTCACTAATGTTTTAATGGGTGCATTCAGAAGCATGTGTACTACAATCTGCAGTTCGTGCAGCTACCCAGTTCACTGTTTCACATGTATAAGTTAAACTCAGGATAAAGGATAAATGATAAAGCTCTCAGTTTTGATCAATCCATATGGTATGCGCCATGCACAAGACTTCATCGAATATCGCTAGAAGTAACTGAATGCATATTGGGCCAGTACAATGGCTCGCGGTGACCTACCGATGTATCGAGCCAGTGCTGCTATCCTCCCAGACAAGCTTGGTCCCAATTTGCCCACCCAGTGGAAGGGTTGGCGAGCTTAGGACGTGGGATCAAACACATGTGTACTGTGGGGCGCCTCTAATCACTGCGCCGCATGCACCTCTGCTTGACTTAAACTCGAAACCCTTGGAATACATCACCAACTACATAATCGTCATTACATTTCTTCTCATCCTCACACGCACGTCAAATTCATTGGTTCATTCTCAATAAACTCGAAGATGAATCTCCATTCGCTAGGGGCCGACATTGTACATGTATTCTACTGAGATATAAGCTTCGATTCCATAAGTGTGAGAAGGCTTAGCTGCTAAGCAGTCACTTTTATCACCTCAGCATTCGCAATTAGCAATCAGGAACTAATTTGATGATCACTTAATCACTTTAATGCTCTTTCAGTTCGTGCAGTAATGGGTTGAACTACATCTATGCATTCCACAAATAGAGTCTCTTTAGTTTATCCACTCTGCTAATTTAGGCAATGTCCTGCTTTCTTTTCATCTTTGCGAATTTGTTCATCAAAAATCACATCGCTAACGTTAAACAAGTCATCTGATCTATTTGCGTGCACATCAACCGACACCGGTTCTGTCACCATTGGAACAACGGACACACTCAGCCGGACATTTGGTGAGCGACTTTTGCAGAATGATTACGAAACGTTCAACCATCCATGATCGGAATGTAAAGTAAACCCCATAAAGTAGCAGATGAAGAATTTTCCAAGCATTTTTTTTTCTATTTGAATTGAATTTTCTTGCTTATTAAAGCTGCTTCGTTATCAAGAAACTTGCTGACTGTTTGCCGTAGCACCTACCTGAAAGCAATAATTCCAATTTGACGCAAAAATATTGGCCATTTTTAAACTGCAAACTTGAAATGGTGAAACTTCCCTCTAACGTACCTTTTTTGATCAAAGTAAGGGCAAGTAAGGTCTACCCAGTTTTCTTTCCAACATGGTACAATTTTATTTATCCTAGTAACACGGCATTCTCAAGATCTGTAAATCACGACTCCTGTAAAGTTTTCTTAGCAGAGAGTTGGTTGTTGGAAATTTTTTCAGTCATAGTTATCCGATTACTTAGTAGAAGTCACATTTGGTTATCAAGAAGTCAAATGGAACAGAAGTTGAGGAAATGTTTCTTAGCCCAGTTCATTTAACTTTTGTAGCAGAACTTGCATAACATGTGCCCGAACCTAGTTGTAGAAAAGGATTCGACTTTTTCTGTTGGCCTTATGTCTGAATAAACGAGCTGTGGCTTCTGCAGATTCTATCGTTCTCGTAACAGCACTCTTTTTTTACTATGCTAGTTTCATCAAAATTGAAGACCCTCTTTCGCATGACGCTTTCTGTCGACAACGGGGAAGTCACATTAACAATATTGGTTCTCGTATAGTATTCAATTGTCATGGAACATCCATAACGCGGTCTTTTAACGATATTACATACCAACGCGAAATAAGTGGTTAGGCGAGCCGGTACCATCTCGCCAAACATATTTCCTTTTAAACTTCGGAAACACCGTGAGAAGAATTGGAATGGGTCTATCATTTTATTTTTATCTTTACACAATCCGCCTTAACGTCTACTGTGCGGATGCCAGCACTTCCAACAATTAATTAATTCTGTTGCATCCATCATGCACTAAGGTCTTCCAATTTTTACATGTGGGATCAGCTACTGCTTGAGGATTTTCATTTCATCTTGAGTTTCGTAGAATGCTGGTCGAGTCGATTTTCCCTGGAGTCCTGAGATTGCTGGACTGGAGCGTCCCCAGTTGGATAGCATAGAGTGGGTTTTTTCTTGGACAAGTCCGGTATCAATTTTCCGACCCCGGAGGGAAGAGAGACTTGGTGAACACAGAATGGGATCGAACCAGCAACTTTCCTGTGATGACCCACCACTACCACTGTGCTATCCGCTTCGACAAGAATGACACCTGCAGTCCGGAGTTTTGCAAATATCTCAACATCATTGTGGTTCTCACGTCTGTGTTAGGCTGCTGCTTAAGAACTTCTTTTTCACCATTAGTGTCGTTCAATGTTGATTGATTTAATTCATCTAAATTCTAAAAATTTTTTTCTAAAAGAATTTTTAAAAAACGTTCCAAAATAGCCGGGCTAGAGTGTTATCAATTGAATTTAAGAGATGGGACCTTTCCCAGGCAAATCTGGTGCCAATTTCTCGACCCCCGATGAATGACAGGCTTGGTGAGAACGATGCAGGGTCGAACGACAAGCGTGTTCGCGAAAATAGTCATAACCACCTCTGATCTACCCACGCCTTATAAGTTCAATATCATCAGCAAAGTGGAAATGGTTTAATTTGCAATTTTGACTTTTATTCCCATATTACCTCATTCAGCACACCTGTTGATGGCAGTGATCAAATAGAGCTAGCTGAGAGACAGGCGAAACAAAGGGCCTGCATGGTGTGGTGGTGAACGCGTTAACGTTACTCCCGGAAAGGAAAATAGCGCGTTCGTTCCTTATCGCAGACACCTGCGGGCCGGAGTTTTGCAAATATCTCAGCATCAAGCTGGTTGTTTCACAAATAATACCCTGCCGTGAAAACTTGCAAAAGGCAGTAAATAGACAATCAATAGACGTAAGAAGTTTAAAAACCTTTTTGGACGATAAATTCGAGAGAACCAAGCCAATAGAAGAAGTGCTGGGACCCGTACAATTTTTTTCTACATAAGGTAAGTGGAAGTAGACATCATAGCAGTGACCTCGGTGTTGTCCACTCTCTTATCGCGGCTCCCATTTATCGAACCTTCTCACACTAACGTTGAACTCTTCTGCATCTTGTAATGTTGCTTTAGAGGATCCTCCGCTTCAGTTATCACCGTCAGACGGTCATCGTCAACTGCTGTTGATCTCTTCCAACGTTCTTCATTATGAAGACTTATGAAAATATCTCTACTGCAAAATCTTAACAGTGGTCTATGAATTTCGTGTTCGTAGTCGCTTACCTAGCCTTTAATTTGATGACTTTTTGAGCTGATATCATTTCTTTATATCCAATTTTGAATTCTTAGAGAAAAATAATGAAATCTTACTTGTTTGAGAGCATGATTGAAACTCGCCTAATATCACTGTAATTTTAAATTCTGGAAAAGCTATTATGCGGTATATGTTGATCCTTACGTAAACCTTGAATTGGTGTTCGCTAAATATGCATTCCGTAAATATTTCTTACGTGATTTGGTTACAAATTTCGTAAGAACAAGAATGGCGATTGTTCTTGCATCAATCGTATCATTAATGAAAAAAGTCGTGATGAATTAGTTCTACTAGTCCCCGTGTGGTGGTATCTGCAACTGATACAGTAGTCAAGCAATTAGCATAGAATTTCATACACCTGCTTAATGTGAAGTTTTTAACCCTATCAGTCCAAAGCGTTAAGTCGAACGAGCGCTGTAAATAGGTTAAGGACGAAGGTTACGTGACCATTCTAGATCATCACTTGCACATTCTTTGGAAAGCAGGCTCTTTGAGGAGCTGAAAATTCTTTAGAATTGTCTACTTTATAAGCTTGTTAATACGTATAGTAAAATCTGCGTGACTATTGAAACAGACCACTGGTGTTTGCTACGTTTAGTTCGAAAGACTGTGCAAATGCGGCGAAAAACATTAAAAATAAAGTGAATGTTATGTATGGGGCGATTAAAATTGTAGATTTAAGTGTTTGCTATGTTGTGAGAAGATTTCCACCGGTTTACACCGTTCTACTCAAAAAGTCATTGTAATAATCTTGTCGAACTCATTGCACTACGTCTTTTTAGGAGACACTACCGTTACTTTGTCATGTACACAACGGCCACTCTGTGCTGTTTTCATGGACGACGAGCGCAATAAGCAGAGTCTGATACTGGTTGGATCGTCAACCGGTATCGATATCGTCGACGCCCACAGTGGAGCTGTTTTTCGACGGCTCACATGTAAAGGTCGCATATATATTATCGGGAAGTCTGCTAATTTCCAATAGTATTGCCAATATATGTGTTTGTGTAACAATGTCGGAGAAAATCTTTACATGGCCTTGTATCCAATGCATGCATATATATATACATTTATGTATGTACGTATAATGGGGTGCGTGTGGCGCAGTGGTGGGAAGCACCCTGCAATACACTTGGGATCGATCTCCATTCCCATCCACGCCCTCCAAACCCTCCGTCTCTCTGGAGCTGGGAAGTTGGTATTAGACTTGTCTGGGAGGATAGCAGTACTCGCTCAATACATCGGAAGGCCACCGAGAGTAGTTGTGAAGACCAGAAACGCATTCAATCACCTCCAAGCAATGCTTAGTGGAGTCGAATGCATGACGAATCCCTCAGCGATTGATCAACGCCGAGAGTTTTTTTGTTGTATATATATATATATATATATATATATATATATATATATGTGTGAAGTGAAGAGATCAGAACTTTTGCAGAGTTTAAGTCTTTGCGCAATCTTTTTAAACACTGCATTTTTTCATTTTAATCACGCATTGTATATAAATTTAGTGCAAAGTACAAAATAAGGAGTAGGGTAAGAAAGTTGGAAAACTTTTTTTTTCCTCCATTTTCTTGTCTAGGGGGTGCGATGTCACTGTGTTCATGGGACGGCTGCATGGTGGCCGGCGGAGACAACCGCGGTGGTGTGGCGCTCTGGGACGCCAGAGTGAACGAGCCCGTGTATCGTTTTACAACAGAGAGCAGAACTTCCAGTTAGTTTTCTACCAAAGTTCAGCAATTTAATGGTTTTTTGTATGGGATAAAGGGCAAAAGTTATACACGGTTTGTTTCCGTATAGCTGATTATTTCATCCCACATTCAGGCATTTGGCCAGTGTAGGAAGTTTTCACGTGATCTCACGTTCTTTATTTCAGTGACATTTATCTCTTCACTGTAAGGAAAAAAGTGGATTTATTTTCTAACTGTATAAAAGACTTAATACTGTATGAGCTGGTTATGCTTTAGATAGGCTCAATGTGACACTTTTGTTCTACTCAATCTGTTCGAGGCGATGGTCGTTTTTTGGTTCCGCTGATACTTTCTTGACAATTTGTGCTTAACATTTTAATAGAAGACACTGCGTTATTATTGCAAGGATGCAAATGGTTCCTCTAGAGTGTTTTTTTTATTCAACTCTCCTTTGAATGGAATCTAAAAAAAATGATTCAAAGATGAAACTCTGAATAATAACAATAGTGCGATTACGAAAATTAACTTTCCCACGAATTGCCTGAACACACATTAGCTGCGCTTACGGGACGCCATGCATTCTTTTGGATGAAATCTCTCTTGTTCAATCGCTTCCTTGTCCGAAATGCAAATACTGATGAAAAGACGCTGAAGGCTGCGCAATTTTTGAGCTTTGGAAAATCGAAACTCAATTATAATGGAATAAGAAAGTTTGTTTCTTGTTAACAAGGGCTTGTAGATTCTTATATCTTTACTCTTTTGTTTACTGCCTTTTTCTTCTTAATGGCAGGGTATGTTTCGAATTATAACTCGTATGAAATGCTGAGATATTTGCAAAACTCCGGACCACAGGTGTATGCAGTGGGAAACGAACACGCGCTGCTGTCCTTACCGGGGAGCAGCGCACTTCACCAGCGCATCAATCCCGTTGACGGGTGATTGCTGATGGCAAAAAGATCGATAGAACTAGCTGAGAGACATGGAAAACGAAGGACCCGGATGGTGTAGTGGTGAAGTGCGCTGCTCCCCGGTAAGGACAACAGCGCGTGTTCGTTTCCCACTGCATACACCTGTGGTCCGGAGTTTTGCAAATATCTCAGCATTTCATACGNGTTGACGGGTGATTGCTGATGGCAAAAAGATCGATAGAACTAGCTGAGAGACATGGAAAACGAAGGACCCGGATGGTGTAGTGGTGAAGTGCGCTGCTCCCCGGTAAGGACAGCAGCGCGTGTTCGTTTCCCACTGCATACACCTGTGGTCCGGAGTTTTGCAAATATCTCAGCATTTCATACGTCTTATATCTTTATTTATATTGATAATGTTCGTTATGGATGGAAGTATATCTGTTTGAAATTGAAAGACTATGGCTGCTTTCGGTTCGTCAAATGTTGTAGACGTTTCCAGGACGGGCTGTGTTTTCTGTAGATGACACAGCACGAGTTCTAGCACTAGCTGGTGTATCTGGGTCGGTACACCTTTTCGATGTTGCTGCTAGAAAGCAGATAATTAAAAAGAAGTTATGTTCGATGGACGTAAACGTGCTCTGTTTTTCGCCAAGAATGAGGTTGCTTCTCGCTTCCGATGCTCAAAGGTGCTGATCTTAAAAGCAGTAAAATTTGAAAAGCGTCTTGATTTGCTTCTAGAGGACTTCATTTGAGATATACACGGTAGTTTTCAGCTTGCGATTGGTGAACCTCCACAACATCTCAATGTCAGCTTTTCCCGATCCCACACATCACATTTTGACATTTGAGTCAGTGACGGATACACGGTGAGTCTCCCCTGCTGATTTTTAGCATAAAGTGCAAATTGATTCAAAGTATCGTAATTAAATCTAGTTTTATCGAGCGATTATTTAAAATTCCCTTGAATTAGCGCAAAAATAGTTCGCGATTGAATGTGTGTTCTTGAAATGTGGGCCAAACTTTATGGGCGATGCGTACTGTTTTCAGTTGGGATCCATCATTATGTCGTTTTATCGTGCATGCAACGGACCATCGGTTACGGTTCTATCAACTGGTCGATTCTGAAAAATCTGAGCTTTAAAGGACCAACAGTGGATTTAAAATTTATGCGAAAGTCTGTGAATATGGCTAAGTATTTGATTGCCCATTTTTGTTCGTTTTTCTCTAGACCGTTTGTTTTTATGTTTACATTGTCTATTGACGGTTTCTAGCCTTAATTATTTCATTGCAAAGCAATAAATGAGACAAAATTCAGCCGTGATAGAGAATACACAGAATTTACTCTTTAACCATAAATTTCCAACTTCAATTATCTCTGGTCCTTCATGTTCATCAAGGGGAAACCTCGTCGAGTGAACCCCAATTATTGAATTAGTGCAGTGGGATTGCTTCTGCAAATGTTTGACCGACGACAATCCAGTTTTCCTCCACGTCGTTAAACTATGATTCCAAAGTTTGAGTTTTTATCCGAAATTCAAGGCAAAAACGAGATTATCTGAATACATATTACACTTTGAAAGGAGTTAACTGTGTAAACGCTCTCTTATTATTTAGTTAAGTACGGTTACATTCCAGAAAATATGGATCTTTGGTCGCTGGCTACTTGACAATTTCGTAGTATATTCATTCGAGACACGCTAGTGAAAAGTTGTCGTTTTAAAAAACTTTTGGTATTGACCAATCTAAGAGGAATACGCTATTTATTCAACTTCATCAAGCAAAGTCAGAGATAACTGAATGCATATCCGTTCTATACAGTGATTTACGGTGGGCTTCCGATGTCGATGTTGTTGTCTTTTCAAAGAAGTGTAGTGGAGCCGATTCCGAAGTGATGTAAGGCTTGGTGAACCCGAGACGAAGGATGAAGTCAATGACGACCAGTACATTGCAGAGCACCTCTAACCACTGTTCTACACGCTCCTCGTGAAATGTTAATAAGCTGACAATGTATTATAGGTGTTAAACTATTATCTTTGGTAGTGCTTTCATTCTTTAGAATTTCTCACTATTGTTTCATCTGAATAGGTACTTTATCAGAAGACGACTAACGTTGCGTATTCCAAAGATCCTCATATTTTTTTGTGAAAATAGTTGAGGTCTCAGTTTTGTTGTTGCTCCTGTTCAAAATGCTTGATGCGAGGAGACCCAAAAGCTTATTAAAGGATTCAAAGTATATAGGCAACATTTCTTAAAGAAGCTAACCATACACCGTATTATTGAGCGCTGGCAGCATTTCAAACGACCAGTCGTGTTCGTAAAAGGTGAGAGGAGGAATAGAATGTGGAAAGTTGGGGCTCAGTTCAGTTGTTTTGACGGGAACTTGTTTAAAAACTCAAATTAGGAATATTCAGCAAATTTCATGGCTAGCTGTTTTATAGACGTTATATAACTGACTATAACTTAGTATATAACTGACTCGGTAATGAGGTACACGTATGACACCAGGTTAGTTTTTCGAAAAAGCAACGTTTTCATGACCATATTACATTTAAAATGTAAGCCCTTGTTGTTTATTGGCGCTTCGTTGTTAATCTGGTCGCCTCAGGATATGAGTTGAAAGGGTTGGGACCCTAACCGGCTGGCATCATGTCATTCGCCAGTTTGTGGGCTGATTGCCATAACAGAATTACGCGGCGTGGATCACAAAGCCCGCTCCAATAACACAGATAATCCCATCTCCGGTGCCGCAGATGCGACATCTTCCCGCCCACTGCTCCTCCCATCAGCCTACGGTATCATTTAATCACTCAATAAACATTCGAATCACAAGCACAAGTCAAACCTCTTTTCTTACCTTTCTTTTTGCTATTTTTTTCCACATAGAAGGGTTAAATGTAAGATGGAGAAAGAAAGAGCATTTATGTCATAGATTTTCGTGACCTTTAAACACTTTGCAGGAATTGTTCTCGAAGTTGTGGTAAATTTACATTTTGGGGCAGTGAATGAACTGCAAATATGTAAATATTAGAAGTAAAATGTGTCGAAACCATTGTTTGGAGATCGGAAGAATTGACAAACCCGCACCAGTCTTATAAATCTAGCTCTGTTCAATTCTCTAGGAGAAAAAGCCTTACATGGCTTGAGTTTTCGAACTTACTCTGGAAGCAAAAGCTATCAGGTAGTGAGGTAACTTCTAATCTTGGTCTTCCATTTGCTTCATTTACGTATGACTGCTTGCTGAAGGACTATTCAGATGCCATTGACCCCATCATCTCGCAAAAGATCTAGGCCGGACATTTGTTGCCAATGCGGCCGCGAAAATAGTAAATGTCCAGTAGTAGAAACCTATTGTTGGAGTATAGCATCGTGAATAAACTAAACCTATAGTTAAATCTTATAAACGAAATAGTTAAAAACCTTTTGTGACAATTCCTACCAGATTCTTGAACAGGATAAAAAAGTATTTTCCAATTTTCAGCGTTAAATCCATTCATAGAACATCTATACATCTAGAGCTATGTGCAAACATATTTAGAGATTTTTGTTTAACTGTTGCACGCAGTAGGACAAACGATTGCTAGCATGCTGCACTACCGTACCCACGCTCCCTGGGGAACGTAGGTCCCGCGAGGAGGAAGCGATCAGGACGTGTCGTTACGCCGCCACACAACGACATTATGGCAAGAGCCCTGGCGGCCGGCTCTGCCGTTGAATGCAATTGCTTTCCAACTGCGCAGCCATCAGCGGTGTCGCCTCAATGCTACACTTTTGCCACTGTTATTGTCAACGAGCACTCAGACAATGGAAATTCACTAACAGATGGTTGACGACAATTGATTAGCTTCTACAGGCCGATTAGTAGTTTATATGAATAACTGAAGCTCTGTTCAATAATGAAATATTTTGAATGAGATGAGAAAAAGATGTGGACCTTCTGCTCTCGGAAGTGCTAGGCACACTGACCTGATCGTAAGAAAACTTTGTAATCACTTGATGGTCTTAAATTACTCATTGATTAGGTTATCTATTCGTTCATTTAGTGATAAACGCAAAGTAAACGGCAATGTGATATTTTGGTTGCACCATGGCAAACTTGACATCAAATAGAATAAGAAACAAGTGCGCAAGTCTCGCTTTTCGTATCTGTCAAAACTAGTGTTTCTTATATAAGTTCTTGCAAATCTTTTAAATCAATCGATGGAGTACTATGCTAATGCGAGTCTTTATTCTCCACAAGCATTCGAATACAGTTCGTTGCTCAAGTAAGTGTGGTGATCAGCGGCCCACTTGTAATTCTACGAAAATAAGTGATTTTTTTAGAGAATAAGGATCATATACAGAACAAAGTCACACCACTCATTTCTGGGCTGTTTGCTATCTTTTGGCTCTAATGTTATTGTCTGCTCATTTAATGCCTTTATAAGATTCCTCCATTCATAGACAAATCACTAAGGTTGCCACAATTTTGGCGGCGCACAAAATTCACCGGCTTTCACATTTCTGCAAGAACACTACTGGGTGATCCAACAAATGACGATGTGTTTTATGGAACAGTTATCCGTGAACAGAGCAGGCACGATCATTCATTGTAGTGTCACTTTCTTTCTCTCGAAAATTTCATCGCAGCTCATTGCCGTGTGATTTTATTAAAAACAATGTCATAATCATTTCTCAAGATCAGTTTCCGTTAATCTCAGCACTGACAAAATAATTCACTGTTTTTTGATGAGCAGACTCAAGGTTGTTAACAACAAGATTTTTTGAGTAGGATAGTAAATGATCTCCGCCTTCTTAAGACCCTGGATGGGTCAAATTTGCTCGTAATCAACTCAGTCAAGTGCTTTCATAACTCCAGTAAAAAGGACTTAAGTGATAAATTTTTATTTGCATAGTAAACAGCCTTACACAAAACTCACTTACTTAGTGGAAAGCTCATAGGAAGCGGCTCTGAGGAAGGCGAAATCCGCCGAAACGTCAGCTTAATCGTGAACAAAGAATAATAACACCTCGCGTTTGCTCAACAAAAATACGAACAAAACTCACCGCTTTGTTCTTTCCAAGTTTTCTAGTTGTTTAGAAGGAGACCAGTCGCACGGAGACATGAGTGGGGAATATTGCTGACTCAGGTAACAAATTAGCCTAAGGTATTGCACGAGGTCACGCGTGATCTTAAAACACTACTGCTTTTGATTCAGCATTGGCCTTTTGGTATTTAACCAAAATGCTTCAAAAGTTTTTAACGCAGATGTTATAGATTCGTGTGCAAAGAAACCGACTTTTACTTCAAAATTTCTTCCGTCGTCCCTTGCGTTGCATGCGCGCCTAGTGGAGTGTTCTACTGAACATCAAGCTTTCCACCTAGTTGGATCGCGATGATGTGATCACTCATGACCTCGCGCTATACCTCAGAATGATGTTTTCTGATGAGAGTCAGGTACGTGAGTGACTCATATAAACTGTGTACGGCCTGTCTTCCGTTTAATAACTGGAAGCATTGGAAAAAAACAAAACGGTTGATGTTTAGATGAAGCTATTTACTATGTAATTGAAAATCAATGTGTCAAATTTTCTCTTCTGAGCTTCTGAGAGCGTTTGACTGGATTAGAATTCATATCAGATTTGATTTTCATCGTCTTTTTTTGCTGTTATGGTTGCGTACGATGACGATGTTTCCATACACATAGATTTCAGCTCATAAACCGGCTCTGTATAGCCCAGTAGCGCATAGATGTTTTTTTTTGCAATTAAATAGAAGGTCGTTCCATTAGTTAGTATAGTAGAAATTTTTTAGAAATTTTTGTAATAACTGCTTTACACTGCTTTTATTCTTCAGCGTTTTAAACAAAGGAATGATGGACGAAATACGCCTGGCCTTTAATCATTTAACATAGCTCTTTCAATTACGCTGGCTCGCTTCTGGATACGAGATCCATGTGTCATTTCCAGAATTTGGTTGATTCAAGCTTACTCTGATGAAGTTTTGCTTTTAAAATTTGCCTTAATGCATCTACAAAGTTAGGAATTGGCAAGATTATTCCTCACAGTTCTTAAAGTCATCCCTATGTGATGTTTAGTGTTTTGAATTTCTGATGACCCTATGAGATATAGGAAAAACCCTTTCAATGTGTGAAATATCGTTTTTCTCCATGTAGTTCGGAAACTGATCAAAAGATAAATAATCAGTAGAAAAGATGGAAAACCAATGGAAGTCAAGTAGCGAATCAACGTAAGTACGCGCTCATTTATGAATTCGCCATGAATCAGTTCCATGAGAAGTAATTTTTGTAGTATGAACATAATGGTCTATTACAGATTATAGAGCACCGATCGCATTTAGCATTAGCTTCGTGAAGAGTCGCGGTTTTCGACTCGTAATTGTTGACGTGCCTCCTGATTGGCTCAATTGCTGCTGTGGGCGGGAAATTGTTGCCAAACCTAGCGATACGGTAGATGACTGCAGACATGACATCTGCCCGCACATCGAACGGCCTTGCTCAAGTGTCCAAGTGATTTGTAGCTCCCATGAAATTGAACTTACCGACTTTGACTATGCCAATGACAATCATATAGATATCCAAGTTCTTGTCGATGGCAAGGTTTGGTTTAGAAGAATTAAGATTTTCCCTAACAACAAGAAACCAAGCGTGATTTTGTAGGGATAGAACTTCTATTTCAATCTTCGTTTGTTTTTTGCCGTGTGGTTAATCAGTCATAACGTAATAATAATTCTCTCCACTCTATTCTACTTATTGTTTCAGTCTTTTCATACTAGCGATCTATTTTGCCTTTCCGTGAAATGAATGATGAAGACGAACCATTAAACTTTTCTGCGTCTAATTTATCACAGAACGGTAAGTGTTAAGATAATTCCATCGCTAAGCCATTGCTTTAAAACTTATAATAATTGGCACTTTTAAAATATAACTCGAACTAATTTCGATATTTAATGTGTAAGTAATGAGTGCAGCGTCTGAATTTTTTAAGTTTTGGAATGCAGAGTTGTCAAAAGCAGACACACATGCGTCAAACACCATCTAATCCTCGTCGATTTTGTCAACGCCAGGCTAATTGGGTGATTCTGACTCCTCGGAAATTACTGCTAGGATCACCGCACAAACCACTGTTGCTCACCCGTCGTCATTTCCCATTGCTATGTTAGAGTGCATAGTATTTAATCTTGGGTACCACTCCTGTAATTTTCCATAAATCTATCGTCTTATTGAAGATGCCGTATGATTAACTAGTTTTTCTTTATGACATAATGGGAGTTTATGATTCTCCATAGGTTAAGGGAACTATACAGAAGCTGTTTTCAAGCATCGTTTTCCTTCCACTCTTAGTTTCGATTTCATTACTTTCACTTCACTAGTGTTCCTCACTCTGTTGCGCATTTAAAATTTATATAAGGGCTGCTTCTTCCTAATCCTCAAGCTTACCCTTCGAAAAACTTGTTTAATATTTGTTTCATCCACAACCAAATGTTATATACAGACGTGTCCTTTGTTAAATGTAGTAAAACTGAATTCCAAATTCTTCCAGTGAGTTTTAAAGATTCCACAAAATCACTGATGATGGATTTTAAGTCTTTATTTACTTTTAATATTGATGTTTTTAACCTAATGTAAACCAGAATATTAGCGTTTGGATGACTAAAGCTAACTAAAAACATTCAAAAAAGAAAATGTGCCAAAGACGTTGATTTTTCCCAAACACAAGATATCCGATGAGCTAAAAATGAACTTCAACTGCAATGATTTTCATATTCCTGAGTTAATCTTTGTGCTATGTTATCATATGGCTTGCGAGAACCTAATAGGTGTGTTGAAGATGATGTGAAATCTGAAATCTCCATAGAAGATCGTCTTATGGGATTGCGGTCGATGTTCCATGGACCGGTCTTGTTTCCCAACCAGCTTATGAGCTCAGGTAAAGAATATCTGGCAGTTTTACAAAAATGTTAATTTTTCTTCTTCCATGCTTAAAAAGATTTTCTCTTCACAAACACCGACTACATGAAATTCAGGCGGCTTGATTCCTCCTCACATTGCTGCGGCTGTTGCCTTATCGATGAATCACCGCGTAGCGCAAACCAGGTATAGCGACAAACATTCGCATGACAATTATAGGTATCGAAATACTTTAGATGGGTATTAATGCCAAATTTTAGTAATTTGAAGGTTCTTAGGCCCAGATATGAGCATATTTGGAAATAGTTCGTTATTAAGGTCTTAAGTTATTTGGGATGAAGCTGACTATTGTTATGAAACTCATTAAGTGTGCAGAGTTTTCGTTTGACATTTTTTCTAGTCTTCAAACAGTAGAAAGCGATTTAACAAAGGAACTTTAAGATTTCCAAAGAGCTTCACATTGCAGGTGTCTTTTTTATTACGTTGTTGTTCTAATAATTTGATTGATGATTGAACACTAAGTTTGAAGCCCGATAAATATTTTTCATGAAAAGAATACATGCGAGAAAGACAGAACAATTTTAAAAAAAGATTGACATAAAGAAAAATCTTTTATATCATGTCTTTATGGTATAAAGAAGCTTATATTCATATGAGATGTCTCTTCGTCTATAGAATTTTTTTTAAAAGCTTATGTTAGCATGGGAATCTCTTCATTTGTAAAAAAATTTTGCTTGGGACGATCTCACTTTAAAGTGCTCTCACTATCTGAGACGTTGCAGTGCAATTAATAGTTCGCCATTCGATCCCACCACGATCTCTGTCTCCTCATACACGACCTTGCCACACGATTCGCCACCAGTGGCGTCGTCACCGACGCTAAGCTGTGCTGTGTGTGGTGACGTAAGCAGCGGAAAGCACTACGGTATGTCGAGGTTTCCGTGTTCAGAAATACAGAATTTTGATATTACAGGTGAAAACTGTTCGCAGCCACAATAATTTATCCCTGACACAGTGCCCGTGTGTTAGGGGAGTTTAAGTCACTCTCAATTTGTAGTCAATTTTTTCGCCTACAAACGCATTCATACCCGTTTAACTGGTTGATGCTGCAGTGCGTGGTGAAATGTGGGTGTGCTGTAATTACCAAAAGTCGTAGGCGTATCACGAAAGCTAAAATAGAATCCAAATTTGCGATAGAAAAATTGAAGACGTTTTGCTCCACAAGAATCTGCTCCGCACTACAATGCACAAGTGAAGATGGTGTGATAAACATTGGAATTGGAAAATTGGAAAACCAGTTGACCTCGTTCATGTTGTCGCTGACCGTTACCGAAGCATGAGGGAGTGGTTTTCGTACGGGGTCTGCAAAATGCGAGGTATTGTAGAGCATTCCCATACTCTTTCTTAGCATGAACCCTTCTTGTGAGCCGAAATTTACGATTCTCTGCTGCTTCACTCACACCAGTAGTACCTTATTGGGGATTCTAACTAGAACCTTAACTGGCTGCGCTAAGAGTACAACACGGCTAGTTTTTCAAATCCCGGCTCGAAGACCAGATAAGAACAGATCTAGCGAAGTCACAAACTGGGGCACTCCTTTTTTTGTTCAGATGCAAGTAATTTTAAGAGTAGCTCGATTGGCTGTGTAAAGGCTTTATAGAGCATTCAGTCTAGCCGCTACCTTGAAGAAAAAGATATCAGAACAAAACCCTGAGTTCTCTCTAATTACGATTTACTTTAAATCTCGAAGCTCTCTGGAATGTTGCATGAGTTGAGCTAAAACAATATACTCCGCCGCACGTGTACCCAAGCCATAATGAATTCGCATTACCCTTTATTCCGTGCGCTTTTGCATAGCCTAAACAAGAAAACTGCGAAGTACACGCCGCACTAACTTCCTCAGATCGCAACATTTGTCATAATGCAAAAAAGAATTTGCGAACTAAGAAGAACGTAGAGCATTCTTCTTCATAACGATTGTCGACATAAAGGGTAAAAGGATAGAGCTTTCGGCGTTGATCAATCACAGTAAGATGCGCCATGCACTTTCCTTCATCACAGTCACTTCATCAAGCATTCTTAGAAGTGAATGAATGTATATCTATCCTGCAAAGTAACTCTTGGTGGCATACCGATGTAGCAACTCAGTGCTGTTATCCTCGCAGAAGGGTCTCTTACCAATTTAGCGAACCCGGAATGATAGAAGGCTTGGTGAGGCTTACACGCTGGATCGAGGTACTTTGTTTTGCAGGATAACTCCTACAAATGCACCACACGCGTCCGTCAATATAGTAACTAAATCTGGTTTTCTAATAAACTAAATTAAAACGAGTCTATGGCAAACATCGAGAAGCACTTATATCTAAGTTTACTACTCAATTATTTTATAAAGGGTGAAGGCATATTAAAAAACGAAGCAATTTTTAAGGAATTCTCGCATGTAACGGCTGTTCGGGTTTTTTTAAACGATCTGTTCGTCGCCGACTTATATACCGGTAAGATCATCTAGAATTTAAAAATACAATAATGGATTTTTTTGTCATATACTACAGCAACAACTGTTCTTTCTCTAGCTACTTTTAATTATTTGATATCACACTCAAGAATAGCTTATAGATGTCAAGCTGGCACTGGAAGCTGCATTGTGGACAAAGCCCACAGGAATCAATGTCAGGCGTGTCGACTGAAAAAGTGTCTCAGCAAAGGAATGAATAAGGACGGTTAGTATTACACAGGAATGACCGATTCAATATGCAAGAAATAAGACCAGAATGCCGAATAGGAATCTGAGATTTTTTGCCTCCGACAGGCCCGAAAATGTCACAAAGACTTTGAGAAAATGTTGTAGATCTCTGAAACTTTGTGAAATTTGTCGCCTAAATGTGCGAGGAATTTGAAAGCATGGTATTACTTATTTGGATACGTGGATGGCCTACCTTTACCAATTTTGCTGTCTCAGCATGACTTGGGAGATTTTCTGGTCTAGCCATCGCTGTTTCCTGGAGTCGTGAGGCCATCCTAGGCGAAGCCTTCCTCAGGTCGTCGCAATCAATGGAAGTCGCCGCCCTTGTGGATCAGAGAGAGGTTTCCCAACATGCAACTAGTTTAACACCAGAGTGGTGGTGGACTCTGGTACTTGTTTACTCCTTGCTGGGGTTTCGGATGGAAATTAGCACACCTTTTCAGCCTGAGAGACCCGGATGAGGTGTGAAACCCTGCTGTGCATCGCAGCCCTGCCCCAGGAATGCTGCCGCTATGATGAGGCGTTAAATAGTTGGGAAAAACCATAGTGTTAAAAGATCTTTTTTAAGAATAATTTCGAGCTTCACGGAAAGGGACGGTGAGTGGCCTAATTTTCAGTTTCTCGAACTCTTCTTAATAGTAAACTTATATTTTGATTATAATTAATTGACACTAGTTTTATTCCACGTATTTTTATTGTTGGTTTGCCAATGTTTACGTGATTTCACTTTCTTCAGAACCCGAGCATTTTTTCTACGTCTATTTTTACCATTCTTAAAGCTTCTAATGTGCATACCGAAATTTATTTTGACAATAACTGCTAGCCGTCTTCGTTTTAAGAGATGAGACCACCTGTATTCTCTCCACAGATGATGATAATGAGTTTTGCTTAGATCAAAAAACTAACCTCAGAAAAGACCCCAAGTCTACTTTGGGAGAGACTGCCAGGTAAGCACAACCCGCTCCTGTTGAGAGCTCGGCAGGCTGCGCACCTATGAGTGTCAAAAACTTGACCCTGTAAAATAAATAGGGTTTCTTCTCTTGGTCTCGATATATATGTGATATGTGAATACGTGATATGTCAGTATTGTTTGAAGCAAGTATGGAGAAACTGCTAAGATTTCAGGGCCATTCTAGGCTGCCTAATTCTCGAAGGACTAAGGTGACGATCTACACATACAATGTACCTTCATTTGCATGTGAGTACTCAATAGAGAACTTGATCACGCATCCAGGAATGATAAGGTCCAACGTCATCGGATTGGCCGAGATGAGAAGACGACACCTAATAAACGATATCATCGGAAAAGAAGCTATTCCTCGGAACGTGCAGCAGTAGAGGAATCAGTGGGATTGGTAGCTCCCTATCACGCGTTCGTCATCAACATCGGTTTATTTGAAAAATGAACAACCCGAATCGGAAGTATACGATTGACCAGGATGTGATCAATACCGGCTGTGACAGTCTTCGTCGTTTACGCTCCAACATCAAGCAAAGACGAGTACGATGTCGAAATTCCTACATGGACTTGGAGAATTTTCGTCTAGTCGATGTTGCTTTTGTCCTAAAATTTAACTCTGGATCGGGCCATTACTTTTTCACTCAGTATCGTAAAAAAGGAAAGAAGGAAAATTTAAAGAACGAAATCGTAAAATATACATGAATTGGGATTGAAATCACTAGTCGGCTTTCGAGAGATGCCCTTATCGGGATCATCGAAAAAGAATTGGTGTGCTAATCCAAAGTTTTCACATTAGTGCTATGGCAGCTTAGATTTCAAAAGTATCCAAGCGACTCGTCTTTCTAGAAGCACATGAGCTACGCCAACATGGAGTCGCACAGGCCATAGGTAATCCCCAACTTACGTTTTAACTTGCAAGGCTTTGCGGAAAGGCGATAAAAGGAGATTTTCCATAGAGATCAACAGACTTAACAGCCGATGATGCAAAAGTTGGGAAGAGCATTAGCAAGGCCCAGCGAAATTTCGTCAAGCACGAGATAAAATGATGGCTCCGCGTCACCAAAATGGAACACTTACGACTTCTAAAAAGCTTTGGAAAAAAATCATCCACAAATACTACTCTGATGTTTCGCTGTTTTCGTAATGAGCAGACTAGAGGCTGTTAACACAAAATTTGCTCAGCGCTCTACCGGATAACATATCGGTGGCTTCGACATTGTCGGAAGTTTCAAGACAAAACTGGCGGGCAGTATGCCCATTCAAACGTTGTCACATCCTCAGCGGACAAAACTTAACACATAAAAGTTTAATCTAATGGTAAAAGATCCTCTTAAACACTCACTGTGTTGTTTCTATGAACCGCTCCAGTTACTTGAAGAAGGCCAATTAAACATGGATCTACATTAGTTGGGATTGTATCTGACTCAGGTCAGAAAAAAGCTTGTGGCATGGCACGAATTACGTGTGACCAAAAGACCCTCCACAATTCGAATTATTTCTGGGCTTTTACGATTTATCCAAAAAGTTCCAATAGTTTTTCGCGCAAAGGTTTTAGATTTCTATGTTAGGACATTGAGTTTTATTCCTAAAGTTTCTCCGCTATCTCTTTGTTCTCCGTGCGTATCTGGGAAACTGTTTTGTTTGGCCTTATGCTCTTCAACTGGAACCTCTTGAATACGGAAACAAAGTAACCCACCCGTTTCGCTACTATATTCGTCCCCGCATGTTTCACAAGAGGTTAGCTATACAACCCCGTCGCTGCTATTAGAGCAAACAATTCAAAATTGTGTTCCGCACAGACGGTCGTACAATTCATTACGAGCTAGCTGGCATCCGAGAGTGTTCGGTGGTCATAAGATGCTCGCGAATGGCTTGCATAACTTTAAAGCGGCCGAACCCAATGGATGCTAGGAAATGAATGGAAAGCAAGAAGCGCTGGGATCCGCAAAGTAGATGTAGAAATGTGACAGTAAGAAAAAAACTTTGTTGTAACAAAAAAGGTTAGCCAGGTAGAACGAATGTTGGCCGACTTTGACAACGCTTATGGAGAGATTGCCTTTTGTGCAAATCTAACGAAAACGTTCATTGTGAAGAATGGATTTGCTTCTCACGCTGCTTTGATGGGCAGCCCTAGATAGCCAAATGCTCTAATCTATGTATATCTGGTTGAGGTAGCAAACATGATAAGCAACTAAGCTGCAGAGCTGGGGAGAGAAGGAATAAGAAATAAGACGCGACTTCGCCTCTTGTTTTCGGAGTTCACAATTGTTCCTGCCATAACGCAAGCGTCGTAAACCTGCTCAAAAGATCAGTTCGCGATATCGAACGCGCTTTCCAGGAGGCAATGCTAGGAATATTCCGTATTAGGTAACTGGGAAAAAGAATCTAATACTGTGAGGTACTTTACGATCAGAAATGAAAGACAGCGTCCTATTAAAGCCAAAGTGTGGAAGATAAGAAGGAATGGATACGCTATGCGTATTAACGAGAACCGATGGGCAAGGACAATTAATGACTGGATTCGTCGGAATGTCAAAACGTACTGCAACAAGACCACTGGCTCAATGGTCATAGTTCTTTAACCCTAAAAAAATATAATGCTCAGCGACTTACTAGAGCTAGCAGATTTCACTTGTTTACTGTTGGACGCGGCAACTCCAAATGGAAGATTTACCTGTGGGCGCTCGAGTGACTTGAGGACTAATAGGGCGAGAGTTGGTACAGCTGAATGTGCCAAATGACTCCTACTCTCGACTCACTTTTGCAATTTTCGAATTTTGTGTCTCGGAGCTTTGCAGATTTACGGCCTCGACTCGTGCTCGACGATCGAGACTGCGTTTTTAAAACTTCGACAATGATGGGAAAAAACAGAGAAGTATCCTTAGGATATTTGCTTTTATGGAAAATTCTCTGAAAAGAAATATAAAAACCCGTGTCGAAAAATACGCCTGAAGTGAGTCGAAGTGGAAATTTCAGTTAGTTCAGAACCTTTAGTTCTCTCTTCACATAGAAAGGATTTGCGAAAGTACACTGTTATATGGATGCTTTCAGAAACACATAGTCTTCGCTCTACTGATGATATTGCGCCACTGATCCTTCACCATTTATGGTTCGAAGTATTATAAACGAGGCAGAGGCAGGCCTGGGTGGATTAAGATAGCCTCACATTTTCTCCTCGTCCTTACCCAAATGTTCAAATTCTTATGCTCAATTTTCTAATCTGAATGAATTTCATTCACCACCAATGTCAAAAGCACACAAGTGGCCTCATTCGCTAAAAATTATTAAAGGGACTAAGTCTGAATTTTGCACTACATTTTCGTTAAAAGTGTAAGATATTTTCTAAATAATAAAGATAAGGCTAAATAGCAATACGTCTGGGCAATGAAAAATGTGAAATTGCCGAAATGTTGGCCATCGAACATCAAAAATGCGTGTTAGCAATCTTGTTCTAGCCAACCGAAGAAGAGTGCATAGGGTCAAAACAATTAGGTAATTCATGTCAAATTTAAGAAGTTTGTCTTTCGAATCTTCTTTTTTCTGTTTTGAATATGTTACGTTTTAGCAGTACAAAATGAACGACAACCACGTAACACCGCCACTATTCGTCCATCAATCGACATGGATCCTCAGAATTTCTTAAGGTCAAGAAAACTACTCAATTCTTAATTAAAATTTATTTTTCGAAACCTATTGATACTTTAGAGAATACGCCGGAGCAGTATCAGCCGTTTTATCACAACCAGAACTACCACCTCGAGAAGAGTCCCCAATGAGTGCAATTAGTGATGTGAGAGCTGAGGATGAAAGGGTGCAGCTCTCGGTTTCCATTTTAAATGATCACTGATTTTTAGAAAAATTAAGCTAGTCTCTGGTGCAACGCGTTAGATTTTTTTTGCTATGTAGATGTAAAGCTCCTCCTAAGGGTGATAAGGGATTTAACTTAATGCAATGAGACGTCACTGACGTGTACACGATCTCCGAGTTGATTATACTCAGCACTATGCAAGCGGTTCTTCCTTTCAAGGTCCGTCTAATAATAGCAAATTCTTCTGGTCTGTGAATGGCAAAGAATCCTCTTTAAAACTAGAATTCCATAATTAATTTGGTGGAGCACCAGTATAGGGTCGACGAAACGTTAATTTCATTGAAAAAGGCTTTTTATTTTATTCAGGCTAAGAGTAAGGCGAAACGAAGGACCAGCATGGTGTGGTGGTGAGCACGTTAGCCTCCGCAAAGGATAATAGCGTGTTTGATCCCCACCGAAGACACCTACGGTCTGCAGTTTTGCAAATATCTCAGCACCATTGTGATTATATTCCACATCATACCCTGGTATAAAGAGAAAAAAAGAGCTAATAAATAAAAACTGACTACATTGGAGTTAATTCTATTATTTAACATTCTTTGCAACCTTAAGGCTATGTCTCAAGATCCTTTCTTGAGAAGCTGCGCGTCAGGGCCACAATAGTCTTTGAACGCCATAGTGATGTGCTAAAAATGGGTCTAACTAAGACAAAAGTTAAAACAGTCGAACTTTTTTTTAGATTTAATGACGTAATAGAAAAAATAAAACTAAAAATGCCAATTGAAGAAGGAAGCGTTTCCTGACACACCTGGTAAAATCCTCGAGCTCTCACTTCTCTGGACTCAAGCCGTTCCATCATTTCGTTCTCTAAGCGACTCAGAGAAGGTAATTGTTTCTAAATGCTTCTAAACTTAAGTTTATATAAAATATAGAGTCTTCATAAGAAGACATACTGTTGCCGTATTGCAGTCCCATCTACTCAATGCGAACTGGAGACTACTGTTCCTCTTATCCCTTGCGGAATGGTCCCATTCACTACTAATAGGTGTTACCGATTACGAACCAGCAGTAAAAACCGCACTGACCAGCGTCAGATCGCTTGAGTTGGACAGAACAGAGTTTTCATGTCTGAAAGCTATCGCACTTTTTCTCAACGGTAAGTATCACTCTTCACTTTGACATTGAACATTATGCCGAAGTAACCTTACGAAATCTTCTTTTTTTGTTGTTATTGTCAAGTTGTTAACAAATCGTGATATTTCCCTCAGTTGCTTTAGCGTTAGGATTACAGTAAATGGTAATAATTTTGTAGTCGCCATAACGATAAGATGTAGCCAAGCTTGTGCAGGCGTTCCGTTTGGACGGCTTATTAATAGCCTAATAGGAATATCGAGATCGTAAATTTTCTGTCTCGAAAACATAAAGAACCACGACATCTGGCCCACAATGATGTACTCATTCAGATTCGCTACATACCACATGTGGTTGTTTCTGGTTACGAAAAAAAGCATCAGAATTATAGGTATGAAAAGATTCATGGCTTTCTTAACTCATTACGAATTCAGAATCGTCATCAAATGGCTTGTTTGAGGATCATCTGGAACAATCACTAACAGTACTTAACCAGCACACAATAAGAAATCATCCCACATCTAGCAGGTACTAAAAACAATGTTATTCGTAAGTAGGCTTTTATCTCTCTATCCACATATACTCTTTCCCTTCTCCATCAATATTCAATATCTCCTTCCGACACTGATTTTTTTTGACGACAGAAAGAGAAAGTAAAATGCTATAGTAATCACGGCGACGAGTTTTCTTACCCAATTAAAAGTCAGTATTTGAAATATTTCTGTTCATGTCGAAAATCTATGTAGGCCAAGAGAAAGGATCGCTTTATATATTCCTACTGTTCACATTTCAAGTTGTTTGACCGAATTTACTTTTTTGAGACCCAATTCATTTCTTTCAATATTTTAAGTAGTCCATTGCTAAAGCGTTCTGTGCATTCACAGAAAATGAATAAGAACCGTGCTCTTAAACAGCCTTTCACCCTAGTAGGAAGTGGTTATTCTACAAAGCAATTGTTTAGAAGTAGATTTTTAATTAGAATCAAAAGAACATTTCAGATGTGGACGGTTACTGCTTGTTCTTGGACATCTTCGCAGTGTACCGCCTGCATTGGTGGATCAGATACTCTCACCTGAAGGAGGACATTTCAAGATATTGTCTCGTTACTTATCGTAGACGATATCTTTATAGAAATTCGTATTTTAATGATACAATCGAATGAACTGAAAAAATTCGGGAAAAAAACGAATGTTCGGCAATTGTTTTGTGGACACGCAAATTATATTCTGATTAGAAGGATGTTTAAAGGGATCTCAACTCGCACTCATCATTCCATCAAGCTGATCTTACTGTATCGCCTCTGTGACCATTCTGTTGTGCCATGTTGCAAAACAAAACGCTTTTCGCATACACTATTGCTGTTATCCTCCTTCACTGAATACACAGGGCTTATTTTGTAGGTAAATGACATGCAACAGTAATCTCAATTTTTTCTGGCTCCGGAATACAAACGATCAACAAAACTTCAGCTTGAAACTATTAAACATTGCATTGATGACCTCTACTTGCCGAGTAGAAATTCTCATCACCGCCCTTGAACAAGCGTATGCTGGTTGGAAAAGTTACGTCATTTTATTCGGCTCTGTTGAGGAGGGAATGGGCCTATACCAAAAAGAAATGCTCAAGTAGACTACAAGAGCAACTTTACGGTAACAAAAGACTTTGGGCATCTAAAAACGCTAAAGAAGAATGTGTTTGGCAGAAAGACCAAAGCATTTCAGCGTCACATTGTAGTGGATAGTAAAATTTCTTGTTCCGACAAAAACATTTTTGACAATTTATTAGTAATGTCAAGTCTTTATTTGCTGCATTCAACAAATATAGTTGACAGCAAATAAAAAGTTAACATTGTGATTTCAACTACAGCCTCAGCTTAAATGGATTTAACGCCGATTTGGGTTCTCCAGATCAATCCCGTTGACGGGTGATTGCTGATGGTAGTGATAGATAGAAAACTCTGTGATAGACAGGCGAAACGAAGAGCCTGCATGGTGTCGTGGTGAACGCATTAGCCCCGGAAAGGGTAATAGCGCATTCGTTCCTCACCGAAGACACCTGCGCTCCGAAGTTTTGCAAATATCTCAGCATCCCTGTGGTTGAATTCCTTAGTAGTTTCTCATTTTTCCTAACGAGGTGGTCATCCTTTCGAGAAACACCACTGAAATAGAGGGTGTCTGGCAGAAAAACCATTGCATTTCACCTTTGCATTCGAGGAATAAAGGGAAGGGTTGTGGGTGTCGATGAACCCCTGAGTGATGCGCAATATATTCGATATTCAATATATTCATTAAGCACCGTTTGGAGGTGATTGAATGCAAATCTGGCCTTTACAGTGACTCGAGGTGGCCTACCTATGTATCGAACCAGTGCTGCTATCCGTCCAGACAAGTCTGGTACCAATTTGCCGACCCCGGGGAATGGACGGTATGGTGAGCCTGGAGCGCGGGAGTCGATCCCATGTGTATTGCAGGGCACCTCCAACTACTGCGCTACACGAGCTCCTAGCAGAAACAACATACTGGTTCATTATTTCTCCTCTTACTCCTCACCCACATAAAGGGCGCTTGCGAGAAATTTGTTTTGAACAGCCATCAGGGTGGAGAAAGGAGTATTCCTTAAATTCTCTCGGTAAATAGCCGCTTACAGTGGTAACGAAACTGCGGCTGCTAGAGGTAGGCTTAGAGGAAAAACTATACCTTCAAATGATATCTCTAACGAGTACTTCCTGTTTACCCTGCTCTTCCTATCTGACAAAATAAGAGCAGGTATAAAACGTTGCTTAAGGAGGCCCTTTCTAGAGAATTTTGCAACCGTGGTTGAAATACCACCGAACACTATCAGTTTCCAGCTAGGTCGTAATCAGTTGTATGATCGTTTGTGCGAAACACAATTTTGCACAATTTGTCGTAATAGTAGCGAAGTCAATTGCATGATTTCGGGTGCGGCATACCTAATCTCTTATGAAGCATACGGAGACGAATATAGTGGCAAAACGGGTGGCTACTTTGCTCCGCATGCATGAGCTGGTAGTTCGACAACGTAAGGTCAGGCAAAACATTTCACCAGGTAGGCATAGGGACCAAAGAGATAGTGGAGAAAATTTTGAGGTAAAACTCAGCATCTTCACACAGAAATCTAAAAAATCTGGGTGAAAAACTCTTGAAATAATGTCGTCAATTTTTTGCTAATAGCGCCTAAAGCTCTATATCACGATTGAGAGACAGGCGCAACGAGCGACTCTCATGGTGTGGTGTTAAAGGCGTTAACCACGAAAAAAGTATTAGCATGTTCGGCTCCACTGCAGATACCAGCGGCCCGAAGTTTTGCAAACATCTCAGCAATGCTACGGTTATACTCTTAAAATATTTTGGAAAAATTCCAGAAATTCGGAAACCAATAGCGCGGAGAAGTGCTCTCTGATCACGCCAGATATAGTGCCATACCTCGGGTTCGTTTTTTTGCCTTAGTCAGGCACATGCCTCTGACTCTGTACGGCTCGTCTACATCAAATAACTAGAAGACTTAGCAAAAACCTATGTGAATAAAAGTTTATGTAATAGTTTTTCTTTGCTGAGGTTCTGAAAGTGTTCGAGTGAATAGATTAGGTGACAATTTGGCTGTTCAAGGCTTTGAAGAAGGCGAAACCGCCAAAACGTCAGCCAGTATTTAACTGATTCAACCTTCTTGTTGACAACCTCATGTATGTTCATTATAAAAGCTGTGAATTATTTGATCATTACCTAACAGAAAGGCGGTCATGAGAACTGAAAACTTACGATCCAATTTTTATCTGCTTCCTAAGCTCAACTTTTTACACGTTACCTGTGAAAATTCAGCATTTTCGGCGAATGGAAAGCTGCCAAGAAGATGTTGTTAAACAAAGCTGTGAACTAAGTTGTGCGTTGGAGTACTTTTAGAGTAAACAAAGAAATTTCAACAGCTCGGAACAAGTTCACAGCCAGCCGATATTCACCATTCTGCATCAGGGTTTACTGCAGTGAAGAGATTATCTCGGCAAAGCGATATCATCAAAAGTTGTTACAAGAGCATACTACTTTTCGTACTCTCATTGGGAGAGTATAATAGAGTTCATGCCCTTTGGGTGAGCTCAATAAACTAAGAATGTAGTTCGTAACCAAGGCAAATGGGGTTTGCTTGCTCTAGTTACCAAGGAGCTTACAAGCGACACAGATAGCACTACATACATATACATGAATATATATATATATACATATATATATATGCGTATCGTCCCAACGATTTACCACCTTATCGTGGCCGGGAGGTGTTCCTGGGTGTTGGACTTCGATGTAGATCCATTCCCTTGTAGGGTCTCCCAAGCTGAGACGGAGTTCTGCGCTTCCATTAGGAAGCCCAACTAAGAGTAAACCAATACCAGGTTCCACCACCGTCCTGGTATCAAAGTCTCATGGTGGCAAATCTCCCTCTGATTCACAAGGGCTGCGACTGCCTGTGGTGGTGAAGAGCTGGGGAAGACTTTGGCAAGGTTGACCTCGGGACTCCAGGGAACCACAATGGCTTAACCAGCAAATCTACGAAGAATAGAGATCGTGCTGAGGCCTGCACAACGAGTTAGGACGGGCCATATAAGTGTCAAGTATCAAGTAATTATACATGCCTATAAAATCTTGATGGCTTCCAGGACTATTGCTCTTCCTTCGCAATATATTTTAACGCTTAGTAATGATTAGGAAATACTATACATTTCGATTAAATCACTGTATTTGCTCGGATATTCAGATTAGGAGTTTTCATGAGTTCAACGTCCTACTTCTCTTCTCGCTCCATCCTCCGCCCATCTTTTAGAATCCGCCAACTACAGAGCCAATTGTTCACATTTGCTCTGCATTCAACTGGATCTCGAAAACGGCGATAGA
This sequence comes from Angiostrongylus costaricensis, assembly GCA_900624975.1. Taxonomy (NCBI): domain Eukaryota; kingdom Metazoa; phylum Nematoda; class Chromadorea; order Rhabditida; family Metastrongylidae; genus Angiostrongylus; species Angiostrongylus costaricensis. Next base: position 38,937 of record UYYA01004006.1, on the reverse strand, counting down.
TTACAGAGGTCTGGACTGAGCATTGCACTTGTTGTTGTTTGCCACAACGATTTTGTACAAGATATTATCACGGCAGTTGGTGAATAAATGTACATGTATATGCACGTTTGCGCATCTGCATTATATATATATATGTATACATATGTATATATATATATATATATATATATATATATATATATATAGTAAGGAAGTAAATTTTCAACGTGTTTGAAGTGTTGCACCCCATGTTAGCAGCCCAGGAGAGCGCAAGTATATCTAGTGAAAATCATAAAGGTGAACGTGTACTTGAGGACTTGTAAGCTGATCAATGGATTCTCTGAGATGCTGCAGTGCAGCGTTGCTGCTCTCGTTCCTCTGCACTACACCTCTTTCTCGTTGTTTCCAATGTTTATTGAACAGGCTGGGTTCGCGAAGCGCGTTTCCTTCGCAATCGACGAAGTTTTACACTCCAATATGTTCAATACAGCACCTAGAGCTATTTGCCAAACTTCGAATCTAGGCCAGATCGAACCGCGACTACTCTTTCCAGGAGCTCATGTATAACGCACGGCACCACCGAGGCTCTTGCTTTGTCTTTTTGTCACGCAGTTTTCTTCCTAACGCTGCCATCAGCAATCAATAGTCAACGGCAATGATCTCGAGAGCACGAATTGGCATTGAGATTAGTTATCGTGAGGCGGCAGTTGAAATGACATAGTTAGCTTTTTATTTAAGAAACGCAAAGCAAGGGGGTAGTGCTGTGCGTAACTCATCAGCCAAGGAAAGTGTAATTGCAGTTCGATTTGGCCTAGGATCGAAGTTTTACAAATATCTCAGCATTATAGTGCATCCTCTACGAGGTAGGGAATGGTATATTTACGACTCCAACGAATTTAAGCGAGTTTAGAACTGAGGCTCCACGTTGTATCTTGTGTACCCCACTCCTCGTCCGGAATGTAATCCTTTTTTCCATAACCACGTCAGGACTGTTTTTCAGTAAAGATTAAAGGACAAAGCATTCGACCTTTATCAGTTTCAGAGTTGTACACCTACACATCATGCAGTCAGCTTCATCAAGCATTGTACACTGAATGAATGTCTGATCAGCCGCAATGATATAGGAATGTTTTACAGATGTACCAGCTCAGTGCTAACACCCTACCAAATAGGTCTGCTTCCACTATAGCGACCGAGGTGGGTTGAAAGGCTTGCTTTGCTCAAGGCGCAGGACAGAGCCAGCTGCGAAAAATCTTATATGTATTGCAGGGCACTTCATGCCACTGTGCCCTGTGTTTTTTTTTAAAGGAGTGATTTTACGAATTCACTTGTATAGTATTTGTTTAAAAAAGCCTCAATAGCAGCGTTCAGGAAACTACGACACCAACTTTGTTGTCTTCCCTGAAATTCCCCAAATTTCTTCATTATTTTTCAGGCTTATGAACCCTCTTAGCTGGCCAGTTTCACTCTATAGGCTTTTCTGTTTCTATAGTTCGTCCAGTTTGACTGCACTGTTTCGGTAAAAATGCAATATTTCTGTTCATCATCGTGAGATTTTCACCGGCGACTAGTGGGAACAAATATGTTTCGGGTGGCCTTGGAGTTGTTATTACGGCATACATTTGTATAAGACTTTATTATAAAGCTTTGTGAAAAACGTATGTCCTTGTGAAAGTGTGGCCTATTAATATGGCCAAGTTCAGGAAAGAGAACCGCGGGATATGTGGGAAGTAATTCCTCGATGGAGTTCATGATCAGTGTCTCAAATGAGGTTCAAGCAGTGTTGACTTTCTTAGAGGATTCAGTTATTGCATTTATTAGATTGTTGCTTAAATAATGGTATTGTAGAGTGCCACATTGACAGCGGCCACTCGATTGTCATAATGAGGCAGCTAATCAATCTCTGAAGTCTCTTGACCGAATACCAGGCTCATCGGTAAAACTCTTTGAAAACATTACAAAGGTACATGAAAAGACTCCGAGACAGTCACTGCTGTCATAAAAATTCATTCTTTAATTCTTCAGGCATTGCTTATAATAGGATAAAAATATGTGCTTTATTACACGGTCGTTCTATATTTCGCATAACCTTTCGTTAGATATTCTGCGGATCTCAGACTGCTTTATATTCTACTCGAGACCTTACCTCCTTCTTCTCCTAAAGCTTTTGAATTTTTTTGTGAGTTCAGTTCCTGCTCTCATGGGTCGGGAATTTAGTAACAAACTTGTCTGGGGCAAGTTCATTTTATGCCATACCAGTGGGAACGCTCTAGTATTGTTGCCCAAGGACTCCATGAAGAAGCGAGTCGACCAGCATTCAATGACATTCACAAAGAAAACAAGAATCCTCAATTGGCGAATTAACTCACACTCAAATATTCGAAGATGTTCCTGGAAGAAGAATGCGAGGAAACGATTTGAATGCAAGATGTGCCTGCATACATACAGCGTATGTGAAGGCTGATAGTGCAAAATATAGCAGATGCTATCTCCTATGTTTTATTTATTTCTTGTTTTGATTTTACAAAAGTTTAAGGTTTTTCACTTTTTATATTAAGCTTGCGCGAAGATAACTTTCTAACCCTGTCACTACAATCCGCCAAAAGAGTGGATCCGTTTACGCGCTTTACTGAAAAGTGTTTGTGATGTCTTTGTACGTTGACACTCGCGGAACCGTTAAAGCACTAGTTAAACCTATAAGAACAATACCTCTTCAGACGGGATTCGGGCTCATCTTTCTTGTTTTTATTTCTATGATAGGTGATCAACTTCATGCGCCATCGATGCAACGATTTTACTCTTTAATCTTCGCGTTTCAGTTGAGAGCGACTTTACTCGTTGATTTGTTATTGCTGCAATATTTATAGGCAAATACATTTTCTTTAGGTGAAAGATTCGTATACAGATTTGAGATTCGAACTACTATGAGAATCCTCAATATGTCACATGTGGCTAATCGTTAGACGAGATTATCTTTACGTAGAAGGATCTAACTAACCAATGTAAGCTTTTGTTTTCTTTCATTGATTGGTAACACGAAATTGTTAAAATTGAGCCTCGTGATGTCCACTCTATTGTTCTTTTTGTTCATCTGCTCTCTTCATTATGTGACCTGCCCATCTGTCTTTCGCTATCGATGTGTATTCTCCTCGATCCCGAAGACGTGGTAGATTTCGAAGATCAGAACCTCGAATTCAGGTTAGATATTGAGAGTGCATTATATTCCAAAAGGCATCGGTCAAGCGTTCTGTGAGTTGCACGGAGTATTGTTGACGTGGTTGATGTATCAACTCACGTCTCTGTAACATAACAGAGCGCTGGAATGATCGTTGAATCGTAAAGATGAGCGCGGATTTTCGGGTCCTTCAGTTGGTCTGTGGCTTCTTTGAAGGAACTGAATGCAGCCCAAGGTGTTCCCTTCTTCTATCTAACTCCTTCTTAACGTTGTTTTCCATGTTCACTGATCGTCCAAAATATACGTACGAGTGGTTTGCGCAATCAGAGAGCCATCCAGTTAAATTTTTTCGCCTTCTCACCATGAGTTTTTCACAAACTGGAGTCTCTTTCCGATTTAAGCATAGTCCGATCTTTTTCCCGCTTTGTTGAGCTCATTGATCATCGTCTCTGCTTTGCTGGTACTCCTTGTGTAGATGACAGTCGTCGCGAAACGAAATTTTGATAGGAATTGATGGAAAAGCTGTGTTTTCGTAGTGTTAGTTCTGATAGCAGTCAGACAGAGTTCTTATGTAGGAGGGGTCCACTCCTTGGCCTACGAGTGCTGATGAGATTGCATTTGTTTCGATATTGTCAAAGTCTTTTTCATGGACGAGAAAGATTAGAGAACTAGGGGCGGGTGATATTCCCAGCAAACATCAAGGACTCTGGACAGAGTTTAGATGTGGTTCATGCACAGCAAAATGTTTGTCGACTGCTTGCCCCACTGATTGCACCTCATCCAACCAATGACTCTGATAAGCAGAGAGGTTTATCTTCGTGATGAACTTATAAAGGACACTCAACGACCATATGGGGCAATAGTTACTGGGATCATTTCGGTCACTTTTCTTGGGCAGGGTGACCGCGCGCGACGTCTTCCACTGGTCTGGGTTTTTTTCTTTCCAAGGTAGGCTATCATATGGTTTGCGAGAAGCACATGTAAATTGTGGCTTGCAGCTCCAAGGAAGTCGGCAGTGATATCATTCGTTCCGGGAGCTGTGCTAGCTCGACGAGCTCGTGATCCTGCGACCGATCGACTTCATCCAACGTTATATGATATTAACAAATCCATTTGAAGCTGTTGTAGAACAAGAAAATCGCACAGATTATCTTTCAGTAAGCGAAACAAGGATGTCGGGTACACCACAGAAAGTGAGATACGCCCTATAAACAAACTATAAGCTAATGGAGCAGTACTGGGCGATTGAGAGCCAACAATAGTTGAAGAGTTTTTGTGAATCACATAGGATCCACATCGGTACCAAAGAGCCACATCATGCGTTCTGACAGTGGACACAGGGCTGTTAATTGGTAAACAATTCCAACCTCGGAATATATGGAAAATGGGCCGAATAATGAAATTGCAGCAGTCAGGAAGTAGAGCAATCAGAGAGGCACAGGTAAAACTACCAAACAAACGACTTATAAGAAGACCTGTGAACTTAATAATTCCGCTAAAGCTAGAAGAAATAGAAGAACAACAAACGCCGTATAAAGGACGAAATATAAAGGATCTTCCTAATGAAGACACGAAATGAGTAGAGCAAACAGTGAAGAACCGCCACAACCTCCGACCTCGATCACACACCTTGTCCTATCCATAAATAATTTCTCAAACTTCCTAAGCTGACGCCTGGTGTCCGCGGAGGGGAACGAACGAGCTATTACCCTTTTCGGGGTCTAACGCTTTCACCACCACACCATGTGGGTACTTCGTTTCGCCTTTCTCTCAGCTAGTTCTATCGATTAGTGCTATCAGCAGTCGCCCGTCAACAGCATTGATCTGGTCAGCCCAAATCGCCATTGAAACCAGTCAAGCTGAGGCTGCATTTCACATCACAATGTCAACTTTTTCGTTTAAAAAAGGTAAAAAGACAAAGCTCTCGGCGTTGATAAATCCCTGAGAGATGCGCCATGCATTCCACTTCATTATGCATCATTTGGACGTAATTGAATGCATATCTGGCCTTTACTATGGTCTCGCGGTGGCCTACCGATGTATCGAGCCAATTCTGCTATCCTCCCAGACAAGTCCGGTACCAACTTGCCGACCTCGGAGAGATGGAAGGCTTGGTGGGCCATCGACCGGGGGATTGATTCTATGTACGTGCTGCCGAGTACCTCCGAGCACTGCGCCACACGTACTCCTACATTTTTCGCACCTCTGAAAAAAGTTCTTCTCCCATGAGGAACTTTTTTGTTTACTGCCTATAATTTTCCATGGTAGTTCTCCACCGCAGATACATGCGGTCCGGAGTTTTGCAAGTGTCTCAGCATTATTCTAACTTTTGAAACTGTTCTCGTATACTGTATTACACTCTAATCAATTCTGCTGTGTTCTACTACACACAGTGTGTTCTATTCCTGGATAGTTGCTCATACCATTCTTAAACGCAGTACTCTACTCCAAGCATTCAACTCTACCGTATTCTATTCCTACATACTACATAGTGTTCGTATAACAACGAAATAGCCAATGCGGAGTCAACGCCGAGGCACCCCAGAGTGGAGTAGCTCCAACGTTGCAGCAGACGCACTTTTACACAACTGGAAGCAAAATACCTCCACAGATTGATGTATTATCCCACTTATCTCCCTTTTATGTACACATTCTTTGTCTCGTCACAAGAAGTTTTGCTTTCTGTCGTAAAACCATATGTGCTAATCTTGTTGTGTGTTCCTTTTCCTCTCATGTATCCTCTCAAATACACAGGCACTCATTTTAATCCTTATTCCACATAGTAAAACACAATTGTTAAGCCTTTTATTTACTGCCTTTTTCTTTCAATGGCAGGGTATGTTGCGAAATATAACTCGTATATAATGCACATTCCCTGCCATTAAAAAGGAAAAGGCAGTAAATAAAAGGGTTAAGATTGTCTTTATGACTAAGCCTCAGCTTAACTGGGTTCAATGCCGATTTGGGCTCCCCAGATCAATCCCGTTGGCGGGTGATTGCTGATGGCAAAAATTCGATGGAACTAGCTGATAGATAGGCAAAGCGAAGGAGCCGGATGGTGTGGTGGCGAAGTGCGCTACTCCCCGGCAAGGACAATGGCGCGTGTTCGTTCCCCACCACATACACCTGCGGTCCGGAGCTTTGCAAATATCTCAGCATTATATACAATTGTTAAGCTTAAACAACATACATCGTGCTACATTCTGAAGTCGCAGCGGGGAATATAGTAACTTTTCCAGAATAGTTCCTACCGTCTATATTATTGTATGATTCCCATAGTAACTATATTTACTAGAAACGACATTTATCCCTGCACTACTTAGTCATCTTCTCAATCGAATGCACTTGTCTTGCACTTGTGATCTTCTTGACCAAAAGTTCAAGTGCTGCTTTGTCATCCCCTCATCCGAAAATGCACTTTTATTGCACTTGCGAACTTCTCTACTAAAATACACCTGTTGCTTAGTCATCCTCTTATCCGGGTATACACTTGTCCTGCACTGCTTATTCGTGTGCAAAGAGCAAAATTCTATCAGCCGCTTTCACTATTTCCTCAGCTACCCTCCACCGATAGTAGTGCGTATGATAAACAGATTCCTCAATGCATTAGTTAGTCTGTCTTGATTTTAGTCCCTGCAGAGTCTCCGCAGTCCTCTACACATCTCTCTCCCTACCATTTCTCGCTACCAAGGCTCCTTCCCGGTACTTGCACTTATATCCTTCGCCCTCCTGTATATGGTCACATTGTTAATGTTTGCATTGTTGCTATTTCTATGAACAACTATAACACTAGCTTGCGACTGAGCACTGTGGTAAAGACAAAAAAGTCTCACGTGGCAAATTCGTACAAAGTCCAGAATTCTGCTTGGAGATAGTAATTCTTCCGTACCGAAGACTAACCCGAAGACCCATATCCAACTGACCAACTAATACAAAAAATGTGGTGCATGCGACTTCAATAAAATTCATGGGGCATTACTGGTTCGCCATGAAGAGGGGGAAAGAAATTATAACACAAGACACTAGGGCAGATCACGAATAGCATTTCTGGAAAAAACATACCGACGAGATGCTTTATCTTACGATTTCAAGGATTGCCATTTCTCAATTTTCCAAACAAATTTTAAATTTCATTAAACCTCGATAGCATAGAGTTGTATTTCTACTTTAACCGAAAACAGTTTGATCACTATTTGTCATAATCGAATTATAATGAAGCCATATATATACATATATATACATGTGTATATATACATATGTATATGTGCATATAGGGGGGCGTGTGGCACACTGGTCGGAGGCGCTCTGCAGCACACACGTGGAATCGATTCCCGCGCCCGTGGCCCATCAAGCCTTCCATCCTTCCGGCGTCGGCAAATTGATACCAGACTTGTCTGGGAGGATAGCAGCGCTGGCTCAATACGTCGGTAGGTCACCGCGAGTCATTCTAAATGCCAGATATGCATTCAATCACCCCCAAGCAATGCTTAATGAAGTCGAATGCATGGCTCATTCCTCAGGGATTGATCAACGCCGACAGCTTTATCCTTATCCGTATCCTTATATGTATATATGTTATGTATATATACATGCGTGTATATGTATATATATATATACATATATATATATAAAACGGCCGCGTGTGCGCAGTGGTTGGAGGCGCCACTGCAACGCACACGTGCAATCGATCCCTGCGCCCATGGCCCACCAATCCCTCCATCGCTCCTGAGTCAGCATATTGGTTCTAGACTCGTCTAGGAGGATAGCAGCACTGGCTCGATACATCGGTAGGTCACCGCGAGTCATTGTAAAGGCCAGATATGCATTCAATCACGTACAAACGATGCTTAATGAATTCGAAGGCATGGCGCATCTCTCAGGATTGATCAATGCCGAGAGCCTTATCCTTTTTAACCCTTATATATATATATATATATATATATATATATATATGTAATTGTGCCCTCCTAACGGTTTACCGCCTTATCGTGGCTGGGAGATGTTTCTGGGTGTCAGGATGCAATGTATAGCGGGGCTAAGAAGTAGTACGACGCTTCCAACAGGAAGCCCAGCTAAGAGCAAACCAACACCGCGAACCGTCACCGTCCAGATATTAAACTAGTCGCATGGTGGCAAACCTCCCTCTGATGCATAAAGGCGACGACTGCCTGTGGTGGTGACTACCTGGGGCAGACTTTGGCTAGACTGTCCTCAGGACTTCGGGGAAACACAATTACTAAGCCAGCAAAACCCCGAAAAGTGAAGATTGTGCTAGGACCCGCACAACTGGTGAGAACAGGCGGTCAAACTATCCAACTAAGTAAATATGCAGCATGCTTCAAGAGTTTTACGCGCTGTTTCAGCATCGTTTTGGTAACATACACCTTACTATGAAAAAACAATAAGCAGCAAATGAAAGTCAAACGTTATTTGTTTTTAAGTTATTACTTTAAGAAAATGAACACCTATCACTATACGTTCTTCCACAGGTCATCTTAATTCTAGTACTTCGCCTCGAACTCCTTTCTATGCACTTTCTAGCACTATCCCTTCATCACTAATTTAATTTGAATGTCAAAGTTTCGCAGGCACTGCTTTGGTGGTTTTAATTTCGTTCATGACAACTAGTTGTTCATTTTGACAAGTAATATCCGGTGTCCCACCTGTTCCTCTCATACTTATTATATATTATTATTGTTGTTATTCATTGAAACGTAACAATGTAGAACATTACTCAAGTTGTTGGCTACCATTCTCTGTCGATGACATGTAGATGTAGAGCAGTTGACTTTCGCGGGGTTCCTTGTATTTAGTGTAATAGGATGGTCATTTGAACGTCTACTAGCCCCATAAGTGGCGGTGGTCATCTCCATCAAATTTCGTCGAGAGAAACAAGTTTTCTGGCTCTTTACAGTTCTTCCACTTTGTCTCCTTAATCTCTTCCATAATCTTACTCTTCCCAATCTTCTTAACCATAGCGCATTCCTTATGTATTTGCAAAGTCATTCGATCCTTTGCTGGTCATTCATCCTTCAGCGATATCCAGGAGAATTGGGCCTCAGATATGTAGGCATCCTGTTCGCTCAACCGGCACCTACCCCTCGATGCATGCTAAACAGTAGGTTCGTTAAGTGAGTGTTATTTGGTTTATTAAACCTGGATTTTGTCTGATCTTTTACTAAGGGTCGTCCAACATCTTATCTTGTAGTTGCCAATTTGTCATCATATAATATAAGTTTCAGATCTAGAGTCTAAAATGTTCTAAACTCTACGAAGTCATTTATCTAAAATTTCCGTGTGCTGGACACGCTGCTGTCGTCGAGACCATGTTTTAAAGCACTGCTGGGATCCTTGAAGTAAGCTTTCATGAATAAATATATCTGTTAACATCTAAAGTAAGTTTTAGTCAATACAGCTACTTTAATGACTATTTATTCGTGTAAGCACTTAGTCTGCTATAAGAGTTAGACAATTCCAACAAATCCATGATTAGAAATTACTTGGTGGATTTCCAAGTAGTTGAATGGAATTGATTAGAACGTATAAGCGTGTCAGTGACATTGAACTTGATCAAAGGGAACTAGAAAAAGTTTGTTGTTCTCTAAGCGGAAATTTATACATTTTACTAATTAACGTCCCTTTTACTTGACGAGCACTTGCATTGAGATGAACAAACTTTTATCCACAACATTTGAGCAAATAAATGCTATGATATTTTGACTTAAAAAACATTTCTAATATCTCCACAAAAAGAAACTATGATAAAGCAGCAGTACAATGTTTCATTTACGAATGAAAACAGAGCATTTGTAAACATCCGAGCCATGATTTTTCGTTTACCTTAAAAAGCTAACTATTTATCCTAACGCAATTTGGCTTTACTGATTGCTAGCAACTTTCACGTGAATTTTGCTTTTCTGAGTAGGCTACCTAGCATCCATTGCCGTCATATTACTCTATTCGGTTTCCCATGGTGGATTTTAACTCCTCTCAGCTAAGTGCAGTGGTTATGACATCATTTAGCTTGTTGTTTTGATATCCGTATATTCATTCCATACACTACCCAAAAATCATCATAGCTTATGAAAATTAGATAACAACCAATTTCCTCTCAAAAACGTTGCTGTACATCTGCATGCGATGTCAATTCTTCGCTAACTTTCCATAGTTTTGCGGTTATTAATGTACTTTAGGTTCTGGAAGATAAACAAATTCACAAAAGCTCTGCGTATTCGTTGTGTTAGTCTACATGTTGTTATATGTGCACTATTTTCGCACAATAACCGTGAAAATCATAGCAACCGCAAAAGATGGGGCAATCATTGCTTTCTGGTGTGATTCGCTGTAGGTTTCCTCATTCATGTTATGCGATTTATTTAAGCATGTTCTAAAAGTTCTTTGGTGTAATCCCGTCATGATCAGAAACAGTTGGGTACTAAAACTAATGGAAATTATTTGTGAGTTCAGGAGGTTAGGTGGCGTTCTACTCTCGTTCACAAGAGAGCCACGAAAAGATACGTCACTTATTTACATTACTGGCAGGTATATATACATACAGAGTGCGTGTGACGCAGTGGTTGGAGGTGCCACTGCGACGCACACGTGGAATCGATCATGGCGCTCATGGCCCACCAAGCCTTCCACCCCTCTGGGGTCGGCAAATTGGTACGATACAGGTAGGCTACCGCGAGTCATCGTAAAGGCTAGATGTGCATTCAATCACCTTCAATGATACTTAATGAAGTCGAATGCATGGCGCAACCCCAAAGGGATTGATCAACGCTGGGAGCTTTATTTTTTGTTATATGTACATATATACATACATATGTATACATACGTCACTAACTAGATATGTATTAATATATACATGTGTACATACATGGGAGAATGATATTAATTACCAGTTAAAGATTGAATGCTTACAGCAAATGTCTACGGTTCTACCAGCCTTTGGCATTTTATATGTAATTTTACGTGTATTTCTGTTTCATTTTCTTGTTTTTTGTTTCCCGAGATTCCATTCTGTTCCGGTTCCAATGATTGTATATTGTTTGTTAATAGTAGTGACTATCCACCCAACGGTTTACCGGCCACATCGTGTCTGGGAGGTGATCCTGTGTGTCGTGCTGCGACGTACAGCGGGGGGTTCATCCTCCTGGCATGATCACCCAAGCTGAGTAAAAGTCCGGTGTTTCCATCAGGAAGCCCAGCTAAGAGTAAGCCAATAGCAGGATCAGTCACCGTCGTTGTGCCAAACTAAACGCATGGTGGCAAGATCCACAAGAGCTGCGACTGCATGTGGTGGTGACGACCTGGGACAGACTTTGGCCAGGCTGACACCGGGACTCCAGGGAGCAGCAATAGCTAAACCAGCAAAATTTCGAAAATTTGGAGATCATGTTGGGGCCTGCACGAGCAGTGTGAAGGTTCCATCAAAGTAAGTAAATTAAGTAGTGACTGTGAGTTATTGAAAGCGAATAACGTCTAACATGTAGCATTGTTTGCAGAAATTTTAAGTTTTAACAAACGAGGAGAGTTTCCGTTCTAGGTGTTTAAGGTTTTGAAGATTCCATTTGCTCTGCGAAAAGTGTTTATCGAGTAAATTTTACAACGAAAATATGTTCATTTCCAAGCAAGTGGTACATGAATTATTTTAAGTTTGTGTATGCATATGTATGTATATGTATATATATATATATGTATATATATGTTTGCCTATGTGTATATTTGCTTTTGAAAACCGATTTTCGTTTAACATCATCATTAACTGCTGATATGTTGCTCTGCATGAGTCTACAGAAGGCAGGTAGTCATTTCGTACATATCGTGTGTATTACGTTTGTATTACATCGCACATATCCTATGGTTTTCATTTTATTTAAGCTTGGTCTAAATTTGAAAGACTAACTTATTCCCTACTGCGTTTGTGTTTAAATTTGTACACATCCTGGGAATATATTAAATATTCCTTTTGCTAGTTCATTACTCCAGCAGAAAGTGCTTCGAAGCATTATTTAGGAGTCGGTGGTGAAACAATCTCCTTTAGAACTGCAGAAGCGAGAAGGAAACAATCAAAAGCGGATGCATACTGCGTGCTAGAGGGTTCTTCTCATTATTTTTGAGGTTAGTGTGCGATCGTTTGAAGACACTGCTTCTTCAAATCCACCAACTTTGGTCATAGGTAAGCGTTGCAAGACACCTACTAAGAAGTTTATAAACTTTTTAGCTCGACATGCGCAATAGTTTAAGCGCGTTACGTATTTTTTAATTGAATAGTTCCAGGACGATTTCTTATAACTCATTCGCTCCCTACTTCTCGAAATGGATGATAAACTTTAATCTACCACGACCAGGTGGTTCTGGAAGTTTAGTAGTATATCAGGAATCTGCTGGTCCATCACCTGTTTTGGACGAAAACCCTCTCCCACTTACACGAATGTGAGTAAATTCTCTTCTGCTTGCTTTACCTCACTTTTTTCCGGAAGAATTTCATAGCAAGAATTTAATCGCACGGTCTGCCGAGTGCGCTGGCCTGCACTACACGCAACAATGCAACAAATATTTTCGATTAGATGGTTTCAGTTATGCTCACATATAGTGGAAGTGCAGAGTATTCACGGTGAGTGGCTTTTTTATGATGTAACTGGATAGAAGTGCGTGGATGTATGACAAAGCCACCACCTCCGACATTTCGTAACGCGTCTGAGTAGACCGTTTTAGTGTTATAAGGTGCACAAAGAGAAGCACTCTCCATTTAGTGTCATGCGCGTGTTCGTTTCGTCCGTTTCCAATAACGTCCTGTTCAACCTGAGATCTGATTGCATGTCACCGATTTTTTGACCACCCAACGTCGTAGGTGGGAGCACCCAGTGTGCAGGGTACTGAGGTAAGAGGGTTGCTGGTTTAGCCAATATAGTTTCCTAGAATGCTGAGGTTGGCCTGTCAGCAACGAACCATCGACTTGATCTATTTTGAATATTATTGGGTACTGGTGTTCAGTATATAATGATCGTTTCAGAACATATTGAAAGGTACTTGATATAGTCAACGTGGAATGAAAGACAATCTCGTTCTGGAGGATGTTGTACAGTACGGAATAGAAGAAGCAACGAAGCCCCTGCTAAAATAGGGTTAAGGTTAAAATAAAGTAAGTTTTCATATCTGTTCCCTTTTAATTTCCTTAGTTTAAGGTATGTTCCTCAGCTGCAATATTAAATCATAGTTATCGTGACATGACCAATCTTTCTGCGGAGATGACAGATTCTGTTAAGTTTCAAATCTCAGCTCACAGAGCAGATTCGAAAGATTGTATCTGAACCACCCAAACAAGAGCATTCTATATCTGGATTCCTGATTTACGGTAAGGAAGAAGAGTTCTTTTGGCCGATGTATCAAGCGTATCCGACACAATATCATTTGTATTGCCACTGTATTATCTGCTGGACGGAATGATTTCTCTTTTCCATAATCTCCAAGTGTTCCGGAAAAGGACCAGCTCGCTGAGAATGCACCTCTCATTCGTTGTCAACTTTCTGCTCCATATCTGCTATTTCCATACATCTATGGTAAAGCTCTTGTAAGGTCCTCCTTTAGTTTTTAAATTATTGTTACGTTAAGAGCTAGTAAAATATCGAACATCGCCTCATTTAGATCCATGCTGCGCCACACGAGAAACGAATTTATTTCAGAGTGATTTGATGTGTGATGAGTCAAATTTTTCCATCGCTTCAGCAGTCCGTAAGTGGTGAATGGATCTTAAATAATTGTTATTTTACAAAATGTCTTATTTGAAGACGCAATTCACAATTGCGCTACCATTTCTATCAGAAACGTCCGTCGTTTGTCATTCCCTCTTTCATCTTCGTATTGCCTGTCGCGTTTTCATACAGCATTTCTAGTCCTACGAACAGTTTGTTTGCAAAATCATTCGCCTCCACAGTCTTCAAGCTACTTTTTGTACGGTCAACATAGTAAGCTTTCCGAGTTTTTTCATCTTTCTTTTATACTTTTCCTTTATCGTCTAACATATTGACTTCGTACTAGCATGTCTATAGCATACAACGTCCGCTGCTGTTTTGCTCTTACTCTCAAAAATGTCTGATATCTGACTGTTCTCTTTTGGAACTCTTCACTGTTGAATAGAAGTTATACGGTTTAATATTCATGTAACCTAAATTCTACTATTTGTGGGGCATTTTTGTTTCATCACCCGTTTATGTTCATATTTTTCATTATCTTGTGAATTGTATGTGAATAATAAATGAAATTTCGAAAAGATTTTTGCAGCACTTTCGTAGCTGAACGGCTCGTCCTCACTGGTTGTGTGGGCCCCAGCATAATCTCCATTTTTCGGAGATTTCCTGCTTAAGCCACTGTGGTTCCTTCGAATTCCGAGGTCAGTTTGCCCTAAGTCCGCCCAAGTCTTCAACACCGCGGGCAATCGCAGCCTTCGTGGATCAGAGCGAGCTTTGCCACCATGCCACTTTGATACCAGGACGGTGTTGGATCCTGGTTTTGGTTTACTCTTAACTAGGCTTCTTAATGGGAATGCTGGACTCCTTCTCAGCGTAGGAGACTGCCAGAGAATGAAACTCTCCGCTGTATATCGCAGGCTGACACCCAGGAACACCTCTCAGCCACGATGAGGCGGTACACCGTTGGGAGGAACGTTAGAAATTTCTATTAAGAAATTGAGAAGTAAATAATACAATAGGAGGTTTGGTCCCTAGATATGAATATACACAGGCGAGCAGCTAGGAGTGAAGAATAACTTAGTGGTGAAGTCAAAAAATTGCCTATAGTAGTGTTATAGAATTCTCAAACAAGAAAGATGCAATCCTTGCTTTTAAATCATTGGTTTCCTATTCGATGTTGTCAAATATTGTTCATAGTTGGGTGTCTTTAAATATAAGAGCAGACAGTATTTGCATTACTTTGTTGTCTCCAGGGAGAGATTGGAGAAATATTGGATGTGCTCAGTGGGCCTGAAGTTGATGAGCTTGTGCTTTTTCCAGACGGGTCGTGTGTCTAGGGGCTGACTTTAATGAGAATGGTTTACAGAGCGCAGTAACTATACAACCAGATCCCGAGACCACCATCTTCGCCTGATCACCCAAGCTAGATAAGATTACCCTGCACTTCGTCAACATATGATCCCGGATAGATGATACGAGGTCATATAAGTTCATGAGGACCAAGCACATGTCCTTTTTGGCTCGTTAATGAAACTGTCTTTGTTCCAGTAAGAATCTATTTGCTGGACAGTTTTGATACCATATACTATTATTCAGCTTATATTTTCGAGAAATGACATTTCGCAACTTCTTCAGTGATGAATTATGTTGATCTGGTACGTTGATAGCGCTAATGTAGTCCATTGGCAGAACACCTTTACTTATTGACTTCATTCTACTTTAAAACATTTTAAAAATGCGATAGCTTTACAATCTGATGGCTTGCTGATGGCAAAAGATCGATAGAACTAGCTGAGAGACAGGCTAGCGAAGGACCTTCATGGTGTGGTGGTGAACGCGTTACTCCCTGGAAAGGACAATAGCGCGTTCGTTCCCCGTCGCAAACACCTGCGGCCCGGAGTTTTGCAATTATCTCAGCATCATTAAAGCTTTACAATCATTTGGCAAAGTTTTCATGTTTAGCCATGAGCCGAGGTTTCACGACAACTTCCAGACACGTACTGGATGGTGCGAAACGAAGCAAACCACCTTTGACGTAGCACGAAAAAGGGAGGCCTGCAACTTGGTAGTAGAGCGGTGTATGGGAAAACGAATGAATCGTAAAAGTCCCACAAAACAGTGGTCTTATTAATTGCGGTATGTAATTGAAATTTACTAGTGATACCGCCGAAATGTCACGAAATGGGAGCCCAGCAACACTAATCTGGTGAATATGCCAGAAAAACTCTAAATCCTGTCCCCTTAATTGTGATATTACTATTTGTTATTAAATTTTATGAATCTTGGCTAATTTCTGAAATGGTGGCTTAGCTAGACATACCTTATATGTTGCAAAAAGAGTTATCGTAGTTATCGACACTACCATGTGTAGATGGTGGACGTCCTTTTTATATTTCGCCACAGACAAGAGCTCGAAATGTTCCATGAACATGGAGGGATAGACATAAAACTCATAGGAAAACGTAGACCATTAAAAAAAGATGAGAGCTAGTAATAAAATGCGTATGAAAGTCAAATCACCTGCTGAGTGGGAAGAAAGTCCAGAGTTAAGTTTCAATTCATATCGCAAACGTCAAATTACGTCTCGTTCCATGTCTCTGCTAATAAAAATGGATTACGTGCTTCAAGTTTTAACATGACCATGTTATCGCTTCAGCAAGTTTTTTTATAACAATCTGCTAATGACCTTACCTTCAGCCCTTCTGGCCTATGGATGTCCATGGACTGAAACGTCACTTTGACTCCATTACAACGACGTTGCTGCACGTTTTCCAGCTAATCGCCATGGTACTGGCATTTCAGTAGCACTAGATAAATTTTCAACAGCTAGACTACGTAAGGACCTAAGACCTAATGAAAAGGTTTCTCGTAGTTATTCTGTGGGCCCATACCATTCCTCTAAAGGATTATCTTTATTTTAAACATTTAAAATTCTCAAAGAGGAAAAACTTCAACGTAGTAAAGAAATCGAAATGTGAACCTAATCGTGACAAAAGCTAACATCAACGTCGTACTTGGGCTATTCTGTCCGGCGAAATCTAGCTTATCAAACACGCTTGCTGCCGAAGAACCGAGATACAAACAAGTTTCGATGAAAAAAAAACTGTAGAAGGAAACGACTTCTGTAAAAAAAAAAGGTAATTTAAGTGTGATGGAACAACCTGAAGTTTATTGTCAAACGTCTGCAAATTCTAGTGGTTTCTACGCTATCGGATGAAGTTCACTATGAGCTGGGAAAGGTTAAAGTAGAAACGCCAGAACATCTTAAGCCAGGTATGCATTAAAACCAACGCATACCGTGACAATTTTTTGATACTGAATATGAAATTGCCATAAATTTTAAGTCTTCAAAGTGTAACGCTCCGTTCGATTACTACAAAACTGCTGCCACCAGTAACTACGACCATTGAAAACAGTAAATGGTTAAGCCATTTTGAGGTAATATTCCATAAAATAAGTCGAAAGTGTTAAAAGTTCACAAACCCAATAAACATCTCTTTATAAAGAAGCAGTATTTGAAATCTGCACGATAACTCGCCACATTCAACAGAAGCAAAACATATATTTCACAGGAATAACATATTCAGAAACAAAATCCTGAAAACTCTGGAAAACACTTGAAAACAACAAAACAAGTGGAAAACAATTCGCCTTATAAGCTTTGGAAACTATTCGAAGATATATTATCCTGCGCAAAGAGGTGGTATCACAGCAATCTGACTGCTCTGAAGTAGGTAGATCTCATCACCGTCGTGAACGTACCTTAATAATTATTACCATCTATTTATAATAATCGAACAAGTAAGTAAAAGGCAGAAGAAGAAGAATGACCAGCATAATGTGCATGTGAAAATGTCACTAACTTAAGATCGACAGCCAAAGCGCATGCGTATTCAATGCTGGCGAGCTCAGTGCACATCTAAACACAATAGAAGTTACACATACCATGCTTCCAAAGGAAAGTTCTGCAATACTAAAGCTTTGGTCATAAGCATAACTGGCGCAAATCATTTAATTCTTTACGAGAATACTAATCTTCTACAAACTTGTTACATATTACCAACAAGCTTAGTCCTCAGTAATTCTGTTTTCCAACAGAACATGGGCTGCGACTGGCTGTAGTGGCTACGAGTGGGGCAGACTTTGGCTTGGCTGACCTCGGGATTCCAGGGAACCACAATGGCTAAAGCGGCAAAAGTCCGAAAAAATGGAGATTATGCTGGGGCCCGCACAACCAATAATGGCGGGCCAACCAACTATCGAAGTAACAGAACATCGAGATACAATAAGAACGGGTTCATGTAACATACAGGGATCCGAGGTTAAATGTGAGATAACAATTCGTTGATAAAAACCAATTTAACACATTTCATTAGGATGACTAAACTAAAAAACTGGGCTTAAATTCGAGAGCCCGACTGCAAGTAAGATACGGAAAAATCTAAGGGAAAGAAGTTATCTATTGACGATGTAATAATGTTTAGTTTTTTATAAACTAGAGAAAATGTGAATTGACGTGAGCCGTTTACAGTGTCATTTATGAACCACTCATTGCAAGGAATTCTCCACTATCTGCTACCTTTCAAACATTTCCGTTAATGACCCAAATACCAAGCTTATACTAGCACAATAGCTTCGCTTTAGCTGAGGTTCTTAGGGAGCCTAGAAACAAGCTTATATGCATTACCATTAAGTGAAGCATTTGCAGGAACGTAGATGTTCGATACACTAACGAACAGTGCTAACTGTTACGTTCACAAAGTTGTCAACCTCTGAAAGAATATAAATGGAAGACGTACCTCATAAAAAATCGAGCGCTTGAGTGCTTTATACGTAGTGCTTTTGGGTAAGCAGACCAGCATTTCCTCACATTCCATTAATTCTCGAGCCTTGGCAAAGAACAATAAACGGACCTCCACACGATCCACTTCCATGTCACTTTGTATTTTTCTTTAAAATTGAAAAATTAAACTCGCGATGGTGTATATAACCCTTAGCAAGTGGGAGTTCTTCTAAAGCGTTGGTGAAATCACAAGCAGAAGTATCACAATGAATAAACACCAAATGGAAAGTAGAAGATGACTTCGAGCGGAGAAAAACACTTTATGTCGTGAAACAAAAAAACAGCTTCAAACGCATACATTACAATGGTCTTCAGCTAACAATAATATCACAGAAAGGACGCTGACAATAATTCACTAGTGGTCCCACTCATAACAGCACTGCTCTGAAGTAGGCCAAATCGCCGAAACGTCAGCCATCGACCAGTGACAACAACAACAATAACAAGAACAACAACAACAGCAACAACGACAACTTAAGCCAACCTCGCATTAGCTCAAAAAAAATCAGTTCATAAGAACATATAAATTAAGATCATACTAGATTTTTGAAGCTGTACGATCACTGATGAATGGAAAGACGAACACAGACGCCTGTCAACTTTCACATAACCGAGAAATATCCCTAATGAAATGAGACACAGGCAAAATATTAGCGCATAAGTAAAACCGATGATAATGAAGTACAAAGAAATATGTGGAATAAACCGGTGAATAAAACAAATCCATAAGAAGACAAAAAATATAAGCAAACTTGATCGTTCGTAGAGGATACGTCAAGTAGGTGGAGGAACCGTTAGACCATGACGTTCTCCTATGGATCGCTTTCTCGTTCGGTGACACCATCTCCACATACATACCGAATCCTGAGAGCACAACAGAAATGATAACAAGCTTGAAACCGGCTAAGAAAGTAGAAATTCCAGAAAAAGCCGCACGGATGAGAAACATTTCCTGTCAGCTGGTGATTTGTAGACAAATATCACGGGAAGATATGAAAGCAAATCGACCGCAACTGTGTGAAACTATTTACATTTAAAATGTGGGAACACATTTACTACAAGAAAACGTATTTTATTGATGCATACCTGACGGACGTCCCTGTCAAGCAGCTCCCATCCAAGAAGACACCGCAAATGAAAGTGGACATCGACACGCACTCTTCATACTAATCGATATCATCGATTCCATACTAGGACGCGGAGATCATTTGACCTTCGGCTATAGTCAAAGAAGTAGTCGTGATCTGGTTTACGGTCAGATGCTGAAGAATAGTACTGATAAGTGTTTGAAGACTTTAATAAGGAAATGAAGCAAATAAGACCAACCACTAAACGTTGAAAGATGACTGCTAGTGCCTCGTGTTTAATTGCAGTATTCACAACAATGACATTCATAGTCTACTTTCACTTACTACCTTACTTCTTTTGGTGAACCTTACTCTGTTCACCAAAATGATTAAAATATCAGTGAATGTCGATGTGATCAGTTTTTGATGTTCTTTCAGGGAAATGTCAAACCACAATGATGAACAATCACCGTTATTACGTGCATTACTTACCCACTTATTAGTTAGGCTTGAGAATCGACGAGCATCACGTCTTTTTCTACACGCGTCGTGAAAATGTTTTTGAGAGGGAAATCAGTGGTTTTCCCCGTAGTATGCTTTACATCATTACGGGCGCTTGAAGTGTAGTGGTCAGAGGCGCCCTGCAATACACATGGGATTGATTCCCGTGGTCCAGGCTCGCCATACACTTCACCCTTCCGGGTTCACCAAATTGATATCAGACTTGTCTGAGGAGATAGCAGCAGTAGCTTGATACATCGACTGACCACCGCGAGTCATTATAAAAGCCAGATATGAATTCAGTCACCTTCAACGCTTAGTGCTTAGTGAAGTCGAATGCATGGCACAACGCTTATGGACTGATTAACGCTGAGACCTTATCCTTTATCTTTTATGCTTTACATCCGGTTGGGCATAGGCGTCTTCTGCTCTTGTGCATCGGTTGTCGTTAAGATGGTACTGCAAATCGGGTTCACCTGGCTTGCCACCTCTTAGTGTTTGTAGTGAAGCCTTCTCTGATCTTCGACAGATGTCGGAACATTGGACTGCTCGTCACATTTACGATAGGAGACAAACACAGTACCAGCTTTTTAACTGCGTATTGGATAGTGCTATGTGATTACCTTCCATCGCGTCTGCTCCAGTCTCTTGGCTTCAACAAGTATATTGTGTCTCAAGGATTCGTGGATTCAAGAAAGTTGGCATTGAACGGGTTGTTCTTTGCCCTCTTCAATAGCTTCTCGAAGGAGTTTTTATCGAGCGGAGCCTATACAGCCCTCCAGCTCAACTTTAGAATCAGGTTATTTATCGTGCTGAATCTTCAATAAACGTTTACTTCCATTTCACTTCTTTACATTGTGCTCAGCGTCTTTTGGACGTCGTGTGTTGAATAATCTGCGGCAAGAGGACTTCGCTTCCTATAATTCTCTAAAGTGGAATTTTATTCGAATTGATATTTTGTGCCCAGTACAAGTAGTTTTTGTGTTTCCGACATTTATGATTGGGCTAAAAAGCTCTCGGCATTGATCAATCCTTGAGGGATGCGCCATGCATTAGGCTTCAATAAGCAGCGTTAGAAGTGGTTGAATGCGTATTCCTGATTATATACTAAAATTGCAACAACGCATAGATAGAGCTAAAACTGTGTTGTAATCATCTCTCTTGCACGTGTAAACTGACATTCAAACCTTGTGATCTAAATATAAATGTTAGAGCTTAAAGCAAACGGATGCTTGAACGACGAAAAAAGCGCGCTCTAATTCGATAGGCTTACATGTCGTACGTTCTTTTCTCGAAATTTCGTGAACATGTTGCAGCGCGTCCCTTGACGCGGCAACGCCAAGTGTCCCATTGGCAGCATCTGCACTGTCAGGGGTTCGAGTTTTCGCACAGTTTTCGTTGTTTTGAACTGTTTTGATTGCGAAATATAACTTCAATGATGCTGAGATATTTGCAAAACTCCGGACCGCAGGTGTATGCAGTGGAGAATGAACGCGCTATTGTCCTTTCCGGGGAGGTGGCAAAAGATCGATAGAACTAGCTGAGAGACAGGCGAAGCGAAGGACCCACGTGGTGTGGTGGTGAACGCGCTACTCCCCGGTAGGGACAATAGCGCGTTCGTTCCCCACCGCATACACCTGCGGTCTGGAGTTTTGCAAATGTCTCAGCATCATTGAAGTTATATTTCACAATGTACACCCTGTCGTTAAAAAGAGTTGGCAGTAAATAACAAGTTAAAAATGTTTTGATTGCTTTAAGGTTTGAACTGTGGACAAAAAATATGTAGAGTGTTTCTACTCATTGAATTCTGTACTAAGTTCACATCGTAAGGCAGTTCATGACTATGCTTCTTTATTCTTAGTTTATTCGACATTGAATTTTCTTCCATTAACTTTTTCAAGAGGATGATGTATCTCTGTTTTATCTGGGCTAAAAATTGTGGGCAACACGCTAATCTTAAGCCTTATATTACGAGAAGAACAGAAATACTTCTTTGTGAACCTAATTTGTAAATAAGAAAACTTTCTAAACTGCTGTTGCCAGAGATCTATCGAGTTTCTAACGAGGTTTGGAAATTTGCTTTTGAGTATTATTAAAGCGCTAATAATCGCAACTTGGATCGTGAGAACGAAACAGAAGAACCAATGGAATCTAGTGCCAAGGAAAACAAGGTTTGACTGAAACAAGTTTTCTGATTTGCTGCTTTTTAAATTGCATGAATTTAGGGTTTGCTTCTCCTGAATCCAGTAGGGGACACCTCTGTTGCAACGGCAGACTCCTCTCGATCTCAAATCCCAGTGAATGGAATGGATTCGGGAGTCGTACCTCAAACACCTGACCAGGAATATGTAATGTATGGGTCCCTAACATTCAATGAGGATAATGATCCGTCAGGCTGGTGTTTGTTCAATAGTGAGGCCGTAGAGTACTGCGAGCACAGTGAGGAAGTAGACTTACTTGAACGTTCCGTGTTCAATAGTGATGAATACGAGATTTGTGATCACAGTGAGAAAGCGGATCACATTGAAGGTTTCGTGCTCAATAATGAAGAATTCGAGGTTTGTAAGCTGTAATTCGGTAGTACATTTTCAAATGAACGTTGCATAGCATCGATGCCTACAGATGATTGATCCTGCGACGAAGGAACTATCCCTTCTTCAAGTCACTCAACACAATCACCTTCGTTTGGATGAATCTATTACTCATGAGCAATTTCCTGTTACATAAATCTGCCTACCATGAAGGTCTCGTAAGTTTCTCACCTGACTTCTAAATCACCACTACTTTAGAGTACTTGTGCATTGTATAATGTTCGTTCTTTTCGACCCCCTGATATGCAAAACAATGAGAAATGCAGATTTAATTTATTTTGAGGTGAAATAATACGTGAAAGACCAATTGTTTCTAACGGTTCAATTATCTGTAGATGGTAAATGGAAATGGAATATTCGTCACATTACATTGCTTATTATTTAGGAATTCAACTTTCTTCGCCAACGCTTCGCCGGTTCCATCTCGAGCGTTCATTGTCTTTTATCCTTTCTTTCATTTCTGCACTGCCCATTGCTTTCTAACACACTTTTCCTTCTATTCTTGCGAAGGTTTTGTCTTCAATATCGTTCACCACCGGCATTTCCATGCTGGTTTTTCATACTGTCAATACTTATTGTCCATATCCATACTCTGTCGAATTGATTTTCGTTATCTTATCAATATTTTGAATGCTGTGAACTATATTTGAATAACAAATAAAGTTCCGGCGAAATGCTTGTAACATCTTTCATTACATCGTATGACTATCTGAACATAAAAAATTTGGATCTAAACGACCATCCAGTGGAAAATGGCCCGTGTCTGAAAAGGAGCTCTCTCAGAGTTGAAAAATATGGTTTACTGCTAATATCTTATAGAAGCGAAAAATAATCTAAGTACCTTTCTTCGATAGGGATGGCAAGACGCTGAAACGTGAAGAAATTACTATAAACGTCTTGTGGAATTCCTGGAAAAGAAAACTGAGCTAACATGGGTTCGGAAGGTCTTGCAATAGTACATTTAACCAATCATGAACATGAAGAAAGCCATGGACGTCCTGCTATTGACGAATATGAATGGACTTGAAGGTTCAGGCGGTACCAAATGCGCGCACAACTGTTCGAGAACTTGAGGGAGAACTGAGTATAGTGTGTATGCGAATGAGCTGTTCGGAGCATGTAGAGAATATTGGAAAGCCAAAAAGCTCGGGAAATGGGTGCTGTACGAAATGAAGAGCAATCAGGAAGAAATCGTCTGTCTTGAGATACCGACGGCGCTTATTCTCGACAATCAGAACGATCTGTTTCACGACGGTATTTTGGTAGGTGGCTGGAAATAGACCTTCTGTGATGACCGACGATGATGCCGACTTTATACTGCGTCCTTTCCAGCTTGGATGTGCCAAAAATTCAAGCATTCAGAAAAGTGATGGAGAATTTTAGGTTCTTAAAATATCCTGTTGAAAGCGGCAGCTGCTAACATAAGTGGGACATCGAGTCCACAGTTGTGTCATTTTCTATGAAATTTGGTCGTTTATCCATACTATACTACTTACTACTGTACTATACTACTGTCCTACTTACTACTGTCCATACTACTACTGTAAAAACTTTTTCATGAAAGATAGGAGGGTTTGAAGCTGGAAAAGACCATCATTTTTGTAACCTATGACGACTAAAAGAGCTTCGTTGCTTAGTTGTTGAAGAAATCACAAATAGTTTTACAGAGGATGTTAAAGAATGTTACCAATTTTTCCTACAAACTGTTATAGTTTGTTATACTGAAGAACGAGAAGGAGAACATGCTCCTATGAAATTCTTCGCTAGTCGAGCGTTTTTTCATGAAAATTTCGAATAAACAAACTTCAAATCTGAGGTTAGCAGGGTAAAAAATCGTTCTGATATATCGACTTATTAGAGTTCCGAAAAATTTAAAATAGCCGATTTTTGTGCTGTTACTTTGCTCATACCAAGGCTTTCGGATGGAAACGTCAGACTCCTCAGCTTGGAAGTCCTTCTTGGGGGATGAACTCTTTACTTTACATCGCCGCACGACCACATGGAAAATCTCCCGACCGCAATGAATGGCTAAACCGTTGCGAGGCAAAAATCAAAATAAAGATCGTATGTCTAAAAAAAATTGGGATTGAAGCGTTCAAAATCTAAAGCGATCCTATGCTTGCTTATCAAAACCTGCTCTCTACATGATGGCGCACGTTTGTTGTTTGATCATTTGAAAGATTTTCCGTAAAGCTCACAAGCACATATCCCGTTATTTTTGGAACCAGAGAAAGAAATCATAGCAGCCAAATAAACATCGATTTAACACATTGCTCTTTGAGCGTGAAAAAAACTGGCTGCTGCGTGACATACTTTGGTTGAGCCTTTCTCTTCACTCTCATATGTCTTGTAGACGTCCATAACCAAAATGCATATTGCACCGCTTAATTGGATGGCACTTAGGAAGGTATGACAAAGATATCGTTTCCTATCAATGGTTCTACGTTCATTCGCCAATATAAACCTAAAGGATCGATGTGTGTTTCCTGACAATGCAGCATGTAGTGTGAAATGCAGATTTTCCGAAAATATCCTCTCGGATTACAAAGAACTATGGTGACGAAATGAACCTACAATGCACGTTTACTTGCACCCGAATCCTCGATAGAAGACTTGCTCATGCAAGTAAGAAGGATAAGGGACGACGTCATCGGCCTGGGCGGGACAAGAACACGCCAGCCTTTTAACGCCGTCTATGACACCGGAGAAGAACTGTTCCTCGGAACATGCGGCAGTAGAGGAGCCGGCGGCGTCGGCGTTCTCGCCAACACGAGTTTATTCACGAACATCAATTTATTCGAACAACTTACAACCCGAATTGGACGTCTACGATTAAGAAGACGTGAACCAATTCCGGCTCTGACAATCTTCGTCGTTTACGCGCCGACATCAAACTATGACGAAGAAGAAGTCGAAGCGTTCTATATATAAGGACATGGAGAAGAAGAGAAGACCACACATTCTTCAAGGTCATCATTAGAGATTTCAACGCCAAGATTGGACTAAGAAGACCGTCCGAAGAACGTCACATTGGGGCCCACGGATTAGAATGGAACGAACAGGGTGAGCGGCTGTCTGAGTTTATCACGACGACCAAGACAATCCAAGGTAACTCGCAATTCCAGAAGCCCCACCCTCAACGCTGGACGTGGGAGTCTCCCAATGGAGAGTACCACAGCGATATAGACCACGTCATTGTAAATAGATTTTGCCTTACCGATGTTGCTATGATACCAAACCTCCACACGGGATAAGACCATCGCCTCCTTCGTGCAAGATTTCATTTCTCGCGCAAAGGAGAAAAGCCGCTAAATTCAAAAAAACGAGGCCTAAAACTACCATGAACTGGGGTTTATTCAATTGATTAGTCGGCTGTTAGGAAGATTCCGTTCTAGACAACATCGACAAAGAATACGACCGGCTCATTCATCATCTTCACGACAGCGCTATGAAACTTATATTTCTAAAGTCACCAAGAGACGTCTATCACCAGAAACACTCAAGCTGATGCGCCAGCGTGGAATCGCACGAGCTGCAGGCAACCGCGAACTAACGTCTGAACGTGCAAAATTATGCAGACAGGCGATAAAGGAAGATCGTAAAAAAAGATGGGAGCAATACTGGTCGGAGCTGCAGAGGCTGGGAAAAGCATTCGCAAACCCTACCGAAGCTTCGCCAATCACAATACCAAGACGATTGCGTTACTACGTCCAGACGGAACGGTTACAGCGTCCAGAAAGGCAATGCGGAAAATCATTCACGAATGCTACTCAGATTTATTCGATAGCCAAGTCCACTTTCCGTCATATGAAATAAGGGAGGATGGAAATGTTGTATCACCGGTTCTCCCTTCCGAAATCCTTCGTGCTATTTCGTCGCTGAAAAATCGAACAGCACCAGGTACTGACAGGATAAGACCAGAACTCTTGAAGAACCATCCGCCAGTCCTCGTAAACACACTGGCTCGGCTCTTCACACGTTACCTGTCTGAATGCGAGGTCCCTACTCAGCGGAAAACTAGCAAGACCGTGTTATTGTTCAAGAAGTGTGACCTGCACGATATCGGCAACTATCGCCCTAT
Source organism: Angiostrongylus costaricensis (assembly GCA_900624975.1). Classification (NCBI taxonomy): domain Eukaryota; kingdom Metazoa; phylum Nematoda; class Chromadorea; order Rhabditida; family Metastrongylidae; genus Angiostrongylus; species Angiostrongylus costaricensis. The sequence goes on along the minus strand of UYYA01004006.1, from coordinate 12,006 downwards.
CTGCTTACTGTCCGTCGCCTACAAACTTTCCACTCGAGACATCCTAAACAGGATTGACAGAACACTAGACGAAGGACAGCCATGTGAGCAAGCAGGGTTTCGAAGAGGATTTAGTACGATGGACCATATCCACACGATAGCAAGGCTTATTGAAATATCGCGAGAGTACAAAAGACCGCTCCGTCTCACTTTCATCGATTTAAAGAAGGCCTTTGACTCACTTAAGTTAGAAGCAGTCATGGAAGCCCTTGATAGTCAAATAGTCCCTACTCAGTACATAAAGATTCTTCGTGAGCTGTACAAAATTTTCACAACCAAGATATCACCATTCTATAACGATATTAACATTGACGTCAAAAGAGGGGTTAGGCAAGGCGATAACGTCTTACCAAAATTACTTACCGCCACCCTCCAGAACGTCATGCGAACATTGGAATGGGACAACATGGGAGTGAAAATCGATGGTCGGCAGTTACATCATCCTCGCTTTGCTGATGACATCGTCCTTATAACACCAAACATTAGCCAAGCGGAACGTATGCTTGACGGCTTTGATAGAGCCTGTGGAAAGATTGGTCCTCGACTAAATCTCACAAAAACGATGTTCATGAAGAACGGATTGGTTTCGTATGCTGCATTCACGCTCAACGGAACGAATATCTCCGACAGCTCCAGTTATGTCTATCTAGGTCGGGAAATCAATAAGATGAACGACCTAGCTGCAGAGCTGAGCAGAAGAAAACGAGCGGCTTGGGGAGCTTTCAACAGCATCGAAGGATTAGTGAAAAGAACAAAGAACACCCAACACCGTACCCACCTTTTCGACTCAACGATGCTTCCTGCTCTAACGTATACGTCAGAAACCTGGTCGCTGCGTAAGCAGGGTGAAAGATCACTGAGCGGTATTGAACACACAGTCGAAAAGACGTTGCTAGGCGAATCCCGTTTCACACAAGTAAGGGATGGGATCCGAAGCTCGATCTGTCAACGATCAAAAATCAAAGATGCCGTTTTGTACGCCAAACAGTCGAAGATAAGGTGGGCCGGACACGTAATGCGTACGAATGACAATCGATGGACAAGAGCCGTTAGTGACTGGATTCCTCGGAATGTCAAACGTACTTCAGAAAGACCACCGACCCGATGGTCAGAGTTTTTCACAAAGGGCATTGGAGAAAGAAATGATGCTCGACGAGTCCCTTGAGTGAAGAGGACTCACTGGGCCACTCTTGCACGCGACAGTGAAAATGGAAAATTTACTGGCGCCCGCTCGAGTCACTCGACGATCGATGGGACTACAGGTGATATAGGTGATCCTTTCGACCGTCGTCTTAGGATCTTGTGACTGCTATGTGGTAGCAGTTTATTCGATAGAATGTAACGATAGAGTTATAGCCTTCTTTCATCTCTCACCTTTTACGCTGAGCTAAAAGCTGTTACCTAATCAACTACTTGCCTTTCCAATTTTACATTCCTCTGCAGAACCACAATATATAAGCTAGTTCAACGGAACATATCGTTCAAATCTGTTCAGGAATCGCAACTTTCATTAGTGCTGTTCCTCTTAGTTTCTTATTTGTTAACCGCAAATAGGATGATTTTCTTACGACTTCCCCTGGTGGAACATCATAATGATTGCCACAGTAATTTGAACCTTAAATCCGCTTACGAATCCTTTATTTAAAAAATGAAAATGTTTTTATATATTCCTTCTTTGATGAGCTTACACGAGGTTGATAATGATGTTTATTTTCGGCTAACGTTTCGACGTCTTCGTCTTCCTCAGAGCCGATGATCCGAGTCGATGGTCCATGCTTGTTGCTCGCCTCGACGTTGCGACGTTGTCTTCGCCTTCGTGTCGAGCCAGATCTTCCTCAGTGAGCCATCTTCTCGAATGAGGCATCCTCACTCAGTGATGCCCTTTTATACACGATGCTGATGGTGGATATATAATGACAATGTCCGGTGATAACAACTTGTTTTTCTTCCGGACATAATCATCGCGCACATCGTTCAGAGGTCGGTGTATTATCAGCTAGCACAAAGCGTAGTAATATTTCGAAACCGACCTTCCCTAAACCTCGGTGTGACTAATCAATATGTATTCTTTCTTTGATGAGCTTACACGAGGTTGATAATGATGTTTATTTATGCCAAAGATGTTTGTTTGTTTGTTTAAATGTTTTTGCCTGCAAATATAATAGTCATAACAAAATAATGAGAATTACCACTTTTAGCTGGAATGGGAAGTTTAAAGAGTAAGTTCAATGCAACGATGGTGCTTGAAATTGATTATCCACCATAGAAAGAAGAACAAGAAAGATGAGCCCTAATTCCTTCTGAAGAGATATTGCTCTACTTGATCTGGGCAGTTTTTGATGGATTTGCAGGTGTTGGCACACAAAAAATCACAAAACTTTCCAGAGAATTACCACTTTTAGCTGGAATGGGAAGTTTAAAGAGTAAGTTCAATGCAACGATGGTGCTTGAAATTGATTATCCACCATAGAAAGAAGAACAAGAAAGATGAGCCCTAATTCCTTCTGAAGAGATATTGCTCTACTTGATCTGGGCAGTTTTTGATGGATTTGCAGGTGTTGGCACACAAAAAATCACAAAACTTTCCAGCAAACCATGTGCATGAGGCCCGTGTTACGGCGTATTCTACAGGTGGAGTTACGAAACCATCTTTATGGAACCATATACAATTAGCAAAAGAGACATACATGCAGTTAAGGAAGAGAGAGAGACAGACAGGAAATATTCTCTGCGAAGTGGAGAGTGGTCTCCAAATACGATTCCATTAAATTTACCTGAGCTTAGGACTCTGACCCTACCTCGTACGTGTCTTATTTAAGTCATTACGCGTCTGGAATGTGGTCTTTATTGCCGTGGCCACTTCAGGTTTATTTTTCGGTAAAGTTTGAACGATAGAGCCAACGACTTTTATCACTTTCCGAGCGGCACACCAGCATACCATGCAGTCAGCTTCGTTACGTATTGCAGGGATGATTGAGCGCATATTTGATCACTGGAAAAATGAAAATCTACTACAGACGTTTTAATTAGTGCTTTGATTCTCCTAAATAAGTGCACTGCCACTTTCCGACCAAGGAGAGTTGAACGGCTTGCTTTCTTTGCTCGAAGCGCAGGATCGGGCCAGCTGCGATTTCTTCTCCTATGTATTTCAGAGCATATCATACCGCTTTGGTGCATTGCTGTTAGTGAAGGATCGGTTGTATGATTTTACTTAAATATAATTTATTTAAAAACCTTTTATTAGATCTCGCATGGAACTGCGACACTAGTGCGTCGTTTTCGCTGAAATTCCATAAATTTTACCAGTATTTGCCAAGTTTATGAACCCTCTTAACTGGACAATTTCACTCGTCAAGCTTTTCTGTTTCTACAACTTCATCCTATTTTACTAAACCGTTTCTGAAAAAGCGCAATATTTCCATCCGTTATTGTGAAATGTGCACCAGCGACTGGTAAAAAAACGTTCGTTTTGGGTGGGTTTAGAGTTGTCATTACGCCTTACATTTGTTTAAGTTCTTATTATAAAGCCTTGTGAGTAAGCATGACCTTTGTGAAAGTGTGACCTATTAATGTGGCCGAGTTCAGGAAAGAGATCCGCTAGATATATGAAAAGTAGTTCTTCGATGGAGACGATGATTAAGGTCTCAAATGAGGTTGAAATGGTGATAACCTTCTAACAGGATGGAGACAGTTGTATATTTCATGCGTTGCTACTTGAATAATATTGTTGTAGAATACCATTTTGGTAGACATCCACTCAATTGTCGTATTGAAGCAACTAATCAGTCTCTGCAATCTCGCTCGAATGCCACTTTCATTGGTGCAACCTTTAGAAAGTAACATAAAGTTAAATAAAAAGATTTCGAGGCACGCTTTGTTGACGAAAACCTTCACTTTTAATTCTTGAGAATGCATGAAGCGGTAAAAACATGAGCTTTATTCAAAAGCTATTTTTATAAACTTAATCGTTTTATTTACTGCCTACTCTTTTTAATGACAGGGTATATTGCCAAATATAACTCGACCTAGGTTATTGCTGATGGCAGTGATCGATAAAACCAGCTGAGAGACAGACGAAGCAAAGAACCCGCATGGTGTGGTGGTGAACGCGTTACTCCTCGGAAGGGCCAATAGCGCGTTCGTTTCCCATCGCAGATACCTGCTGTTCGGAGTTTTGCAAATATTTCAGCATTATTGGAGTTATATTTCGCTATATACACTGTCATTAAAAAGAGTAGGCAGTAAATAAAACGGTTAAGATTATAAAAATAGCGTTTGAATAAAGCTCATGTTTTTACAGCTTCATGCATTCTCAAGAATTGAAAGTGAAGGTTTTCGTCAACAAAGCGTGCCTCGAAATCTTTTCATTTAACTTTATGTTACTTTCTAAAGGTTGCACCAATGAAAGTGGCATTCGAGCGAGAGATTTCAGAGACTGGTTAGTTGCGTTACCTTTTATTTTTTGCCCACTACAATTTTCATGGGGGTTACTAAGCGAAATACAACCACAACGTTGCTGAGATATTTGCAAAACTCTGGACCGCAGGTGTCTATGGTGGGGAACGAACGCGCTATTGTCCTTTCCGGGAAGTAACGCGTTCACCACCACACCATGCGGGTCCTTCAATTCGCCTTTCTCTCAGCTAGTTCTATCGTGCTGTTACGGATGAGTCCCACACCTGTCGAGCACAATTGCAAAAATTATTTAGAGGGCGAAGGGATACCGCTCTAATTGAAGCGGGTCGACATACTGCACGTGCCATTCTCGAAATTTCGTGGAGCTGTCACAAGGTTTAGTGCTCGATAATGAGCATCTGTGCTGTCAGGACCTCACACTACCATCGTAGTTTTCGCGCATTTCTCGTTGTGTTGACCTTTTTTAATTGTTCCAATAATTTCCACTGTGTGCAGAAGGCACTCGGAATATTTTTTCGAAATTGAGTCTGCGCTTGACCTACATCAGCCGACATTCGATGACTAGTATACCCTTTGCTTCCGTATTCTTAATTTATTCCACATTGGATTTTCTCTCATCAATACTTGTAGTAGAAAAATACGTCTATTCTTCTCTGAGCTGAAATAATGCAGATAGTATAGGAATCGTGCAGCCTACACTACAAGATCTTCGTGAGCTCAGTTTGTGACTAGGAATTCTTCAATACGTCCTTGTAAATAGCCTATTGAATTCTTAGCATGGTTACAAGGTAACTTTTTTGCCATTATCAGGCTACTCGAATTTTCTATGGATTTTTCGGTTCGAGACAAGTTGAAACGAAAGCGGGATAGCGACTGGTAGATTGAATATGACTTTGTTTCGGAAGGGTTGTGTACAATAACGAAGTAAAATATCAACCAAAGCGCCCTAGCCTAGCAAAGCAGTTGTGAGGTTTAAATTTTTTTATTCTGAATGGTTTTTTTTAAATGTTTTTGTTACTTCTTAAATTCCTCAAGTTCACATTGGGATCTCCAGAAACCATACGATAGAATAACTTCCTTGGCGTAACTAATGTTTTTCTGACTAGTGGTCAAGCTGCCATGGATGATTCTTGTTCATGTCTGTTGCCTCTTGATGCAGAGCTGAGAGATTCTTCTCACTCTCAAATCTCTGTAGGTGGAATAGATTTGCAAGTTATGGACGAACCAAGAGAACATTAGGTGCCAGCATCCACTCCAATTAAACAAAAATTCCAGTGGTCCGAGAATTTGTTCGAAAGTGTGTTTAAAGGAAATTTAATCGTGATACCAGATTGCGTATTGGATGGATCGCATTCCGTTTCTGCACACTCAAGGCTCAATTTTCACTCTGAAAACGAGGACCTAGTAATGAGTGGAGCTCGCAGTGATCAGCAACCTCCTGCTTCGTAAATCCGTCTACGATGAAGATTTCATGCGTTCCTCACCTAACCTTTGAATCACTGTTATCTTCGAAAAGTTGTAGACTATTTAACATTGCTTCTTTTCAGCCCACTATGGAAAACGACGCGAACCGCAAGGTGAATTTACTTCTACATGAAAATATTACGCGACCGACCAAGTCATTCCTCCGATTCGGCGGTCTATGGGTAGTAAATGGAATTGAAATATTCATCATACTAAAAGACTTTTTAGAGACGAAAATTTCTTCACAATCGCTTTGTTGTCTCCATTTCTTGCGTTCATTCTTTTGTACGCTTGTTTTATTCTCGTGTTGTCCATAGCGTTCTCGTGCAGTTTTGTATTTATACCACCATTTTCTACCAACTTCTTTGAAAACATTTCTCTCCTTTACTAACCTTCATCCTTTTCTCTCGTGTTGTCAACACACCTACCTCTCCACTTTTTTTCTCTCCTTGAGTTTTTCCATATCTTTGTGTTTCTCTACATTTTTCTACATCACACAACACATGCTACTACCATATCCGAAGCATTCATTTACATTATTAGGTCGCTGTTAACTGGCAGGAATAGTTGACTGTTTTCTTTGACGGAAGAGTCCTGCAATGCTGTTACCCGTTTTTCAATATTATGTACGCATATATTAATTCCGCTCAGAAATCTTTTCTTCAGTCAGCTGTTCATGTTCATTCATGCTCGGTTGGTTTCATCGTCATCTCATGAAATTGTTAACTTATTATTTTCTGCCCACTCTTTTTTAATGGCAGAGTATATTGCGAAATATAATTTCAAGGATGCTGAGATATTTGCAAAGCTCCGGACCGCAGGTGTGCAGTGGGGAACGAACGCGCTGTTGTCCTTTCCGGGGAGTAACGCGTTCACCACTACACCATGCAAGTCCTTTGTTTCGCCTGTCTCTCAGCTAGTTTTTATGAATTATTAAGTGAAGCTCTGCTAAAATATTTGCAGCACCTTTTATTATATCGTGTGACCATAAAAGTCCCTATGACTTCATTGAATCTGGTGTTCGGCCATTATATATGAACACAAAGATTTTTAGTCAGAATGACCATATAGTGGAAAATCATCAATGTGTAAGAAGGAAGTCTCTATTGAAAAGTTGATAAATATGAGGTACAGTTGAAACCTGCAGAATAGCGGATAATGATTAAATAAACTTGTAGAACCGAAGAATAACAGAGCTCTTTTCTCCGAAAGGGATGGTGAGATATTGTTTCTTGAGGAAACAACTGAAGATGCGTTGTAATATTTTATCTACCAGCGCTATTTCAATAATCTTCGCTGCTTCGTTGTCAATGTCATCTCAGGGTTGAATAACTTCGAAGTTGGATCAGACTTCGTCGCCCACGTCCGACTCTTGCGGCGAAATGGACATGATTCATGGGCTTCATAGTGTTAATGAGGTAAAGAGGAAACATGTGTTAAGACGACAGGAGTTGAAAAACCATTGGAAGTGATGCAGAATTACGAGACCATGTGAAAGAGTGACACTTCACTTTGTAAAAAGTAGACTTCCTATGACGTGATTTCACTCTGTTATTCTTTTTTGTTCAATAGGCTTGTACATTTTTGGCTATTAAATCATTCTTGGCAACATTGATTCCTCTGGAAAGCCTGAGTTCAATTGTATGCTAAGACCTTTTGATAATCATCATTCATGGGGACTCTTAAAATATTTAAACAACTAATTAACAATGTGTTACTTTACACTACTGCGCTCCCTTTACACTTAGAGGACGACGTAACTTCTATAGGAATCATTTCTTAAGCCGTATAGTCACCGATATGACGTCTGTAGGAGTGAGTTGGTATTCGGTGGTTTATTTCGGTGCACAGAACGATTTTCCAACACTTTTATTTAATTGATAGCTTATCCAACGCAGATGATGTACTGTAGTGAATACCATCGATGGAAGGAAACTCTGTTAATAATGTTTAACGTTTTGTTTTCTGCCTTCTATAATTTTTATGGCAGGTTACTAAGCGAAATACAACCACAACGTTGCTGAGATATTTGCAAAACTCTGGACCGCAGGTGTCTATGGTGAGGAACGAACGCGCTATTATCCTTTCCGAAGAGTAACGCGTTCACCACCACACCATGCGGGTCCTTTGTTTCGCACGTCTCTCAGCTCTCTGTTAATAATATTCCACTTAACAATGCGCAAATTTCAACCTTTTCACCGGCTTATTTTGTAGACGAAAGAGTGTTATCTTCGAAGAGAGTTTGCACCATAAAGGTCTTTCCTTTTCCTATCTTTGCAACACAGAAACATCTTGATTCCATTGAACACCGAAGTGGGAAAATTAGAGAAGTCTTTCACAGCGGTATATTGACAAACTTTGAAGGAAAGTCTTCAGAGTGGTTCGGTGTTCACAAAGTATTGCGTAAATCAGTGTACTGCAAAGTGCAACACAGTTCTTTTCTATAAGCAGCTCCCAAGTACACCACAGGGAGCGAGCGATGTGTTGAAATTGTTCTCAAAAACATTAGTGTACTCTATGCAGTTAGCAATGTATTCATGCATGCATACAATCTACATATCCTACATATTAGTTTGCTTGAACGTATTGCCGTATTTCTATTTTCATTTTTTTCGTGTATATTTTAGCAATAGTTTTTCTTCAAACGTTTCAACAAATCCACCTTTACAAATTAAAACTCGGCCGTATGCAGCGAAAACGGACCGAAACATTGAGGCCAAGGAATCGTTGACGAACGTACTGCGCGAAGCTGGCTTGTGAAATATTGTCGTAGCCAATTTGAACATGAGGATGAGGCAAGCCATGGAAGCCCTTTTGCTGCTGACGACGATGAATTCAAGACTCCCGTGGAATAAAGTACATGCACAACTGTTTCAGGTCTTGCGAAAGAACTCGGTGTAAGCATCTCAACTGTTTTGGAAGATCTAAAGATAACTGGAAATTCGAAGAAGCGGGAGAAATGAGTACCGCACGAATTCAACCATAATCGGAAAGAAATCGGTTACTCTGAGGTATCGACGGCACTTCTTCTGCTGAACGAAAACGATCTGTTTCCTGACCATATTGAAATGTCAGACCAAAAATCGACTTTTTATAACAGCCGACGGCGGTCGGTCCTGTAGATGGATCGTGATGAAGATCCACACCGTTTTCCAAAGCCGAAATTGTGTCAAAAGAAGGTCATTCTAGACGAGGATTTCCCTTTACTGGTTTGTTCCACTACAGCTTCCTAAATTGGCGTGAGACGATTACGGTGGCGAACTGAGAAAATTGACGAGATTCACCACTATCTTCAACGTTTTCACTCGGTACCGTTTAAAGGGGAGTATGGTTTCTTCTCTACGATAATCCACAGCCACATCTCGCATAACTGATGATGCAGTGGTTGAACGACCTGGGATACGAAACTCGTCTCGTCCACGAATAGTGCCCGAACCCCTAGCAAACCTTGTACTACTTCTTAGGACATGTCGACAACTTTCTACTCAAGATATACTTCAGAAACGCACAACCCGACTGCTCGCAGCCGCCCGTAGCTTTTCAATATCTGCGAAGTCAGAAAATTGCTAGCAGACTTAGCAGAAAGAACAGCACCGTTGGTAAACCATCGCAAGTCATTGTTTAAGCAAGCTATGCATTCGATCGCATGTACAATGCCCGTTTAAGTTGAATGCATGACACATTCCTCAGGAATTGATGAATTCGGAGAGCTTTATCCTTTGTCCTTTCATCGATAGATTACTCAGTGGTAGAAACTTAGCTTAACGTTTAAAAGATGAAGGATTTAAACAAACTCGGAGAGCTTGTCAGTATGAGTAGTTTGCAGAGAAAAATCCTGGCTGCAGCGTTGGCACATAAATGGACAATTCGCTACGTGAAGCGTCCATACCCAAGTAGTTTCTGTTTTCTTTTTTATCCTAATTATTATTTAGGCGTTGTTTATATTGTTTGTTTTCTTCGTTTTTTGCTTATTCATTAGCCAGAGATGTTGTTCTCTATAAAGCCAGAAAATCTTAATACAAAAAGAATAGAATTAGCTCTAATACCTGTTCAGATAAAAATATTCCTAAAACAACGTTTGTTTTTTTAGTATTTATCGTTTAAAGGGAAAAAAGTCGTCGAATATACAGTGTATATACCATCTTCTTTCACACATCAAGCGCATGGAGAAAGTGATCTGAAAGAAGGTTTTACATGAAATTCTCTTCTCTATGCTACTAAATGAAATCGTAGGCAGTAGAACAGAATTTCAGACAAAATGCTCCATTTTTCAAGAAATTAGAAAGCAAAGCAATGTTTAATAAAAAGACAATTCCCATTACATCCAGAGGATCGCTTAAAAATCGACATGCTTCATATTTTTAATGTTGAAATAAAACCACAGAATAGATGAAACACATCGCACCACTTACATATATAGGTCGTTTGTAAAGCCGATCACTTGCGATTAGGAAGGCGTGTTGAGATCACAATGTTAGATAGAGCTGAAACAGCAGGAATATTCACAGTATTAACTCGAAATCTTCAACTGGCATCCAAAATCTGAGCTTTGTTCTGTTGCTTGGATTCACCCATCCCTTTTTCTCAGTGTGGTAGTTGAAATTTGCAAACCAGTTGTTCGCTGCAAACTCTTCAATGAAATGTTTGCATAACGATGAAGTGATGGAATCAAATGAGGCAATGATCCTCGTCCGATATTGCCTCGATTAACACTTAGTGCTTTAAGCTGATTTTTCACCGATAATTATTCCATAACTAGGATACATCATGTGTTGGGAAGATAATCAAATCTCAGAAGGGAGTTTGCTTCACATTTTTAAGTGTAACTGTGTTTCAACAACGCTCTGGTGCTAGTCGATGGGAAATCCAGGATTTGTTGTGGACAGAGCAACGTCTAAAATTTAGCCCTTATAGAGCTTCTGGATTTGTGAAAACAAGAAATAACTTTCCAATATCTAGACAGCTTCATGGGCTATTAACATGATTGATTGCGGAAGAAAATTTGGTCTATCGTCCTGCGGGTATGAATGATATTTAAACTCCGTCAGCATCTGAGGATGTTTTGCGACTCATGGGTTTCTATTTCAGCATTTTTTCTACACACATACTCCTTACGATAATTACCATTCTCTGTAGCAAACAGGATTGAAATAATGGTCGATTAGCATTGAAATTTCTGGCTAGTGAACTCGTTCGGTAAACGGCTTTTGTCTATTTCGTAGTGCAGGATAGAACTTTTCTCCAGTATCATCTAACGCAACATATTTGTTCTACAGCCGGAAAGAAAATTAAATCTGTGGATGTCACATCAGATACTCGGGCAAAACCACTACAATGTCTACAGGAGTCACTCGCCGCGATAGTGTTAAAATTACTACGTGATTTTTAAAGGATTTTAGAAAAAAATTCTAAAAGAGATGAAGAAAGAATTTAAACTTTTAAAACTCCAAATGGAATCGTGGAAACCACTAACATTCACAAAGCACTTAGCATCATCGCCTCATTCTGAAGCATGGAATATCGTCTGTTCAACTGCATTCATTTTTGGAACAAGAGCCTCGAAAGAAAAGGTGTATAAAATATATTTAGTAAAATATAACTTTTAACGGTGATGAGATATTTGCAAAACTCCGCAACGCAGGTGTCTGCGGTGGAGAACGAACGCGTTATTGTCCTTTGTGGGGAGTAACGCGTTCACCAACACACCATGTGGGTCCTTTGTTTCACCTGTCTCTCAGCTAGTTCTATCGATATTCTCCCATTAGCAATCACTCGTCGGCGAGATTGTTGTGGGAGCATAAATTTGGGAAACCACCGCAAACACCTGCGGTCCAGAGTTTTGCAAATATCTCAGCAGCGATATTTCGAAACCGACCTTCCCTAAACCTCGGTGTGACTAATCAATATGTATTCTTTCTTGATAAGCTTGCACGAGGTTGATAATGATGTTTATTTTCGGCTAACGTTTCGACGCCTTCGTCTTCCTCAGAGCCGATGATCCGAGTCGATGGTCCATGCTTGTTGTTCGCCTCGACGTTGCGACGTTGTCTTCGCCTTCGTGTCGAGCCAGATCTTCCTCAGTGAGCC